>CM073769.1:31921380-32101674 GCA_037158775.1 Hetaerina titia
TAATCGATCTAAAATTAACTCGATAAAGGACATGATGGTCATCGTAAAAGAACTGCGGGTCGTTTTTTCTTGCGAGGTTGTGGAATTCTTTCAGCTCTGGGCATCGGGATTGCTCTTTTGCTATTCTTTCTTTTTCCCAGATAGGCTGCAAATCATCCGTAACAATGGAATGTATCGGAAGAGGTATTCTCGAGAGCGCATCACTGTGAGAGATGTCTTTTCCTGGTCGGTATTGGATGTCAAATGAATACTCGCTCAACTCCATAACCCATCGCGCTAGTCTTGGTTTCGGTTCTTTGAGTGTTAATAGCCATTTCAGAGGTTTGTGGTCCGTACAAAGAGTAAACCGTTGCCCTAGAAGGTACACTCGGAATTTCCTTATGCCTTCAACTACAGCGAGACACTCTAACTCTGTAGCCGAATAAGATGTCTCTGCTTTGCGCAATTGCCGACTGGCACACGCGACGGGGTGTTCGCCGTCCTCAAACTCTTGAGACAAGATGCTCCCGAGAGCGTAAATGGAAGCATCAGTAGTGAGGGTAAATGGCCTGGAAAAATCAGGGAACTTGAGGAGGGGTTGAGAGCTAATGCAACGTCTTAACTGTTCGAAAGCCTGCTGCTGTTCCTCTCCCCAAACGAACTGTGCATCTTTCCGGATTAACTTGGTTAGAGGTTTGGACATCTTAGCAAAATTTGGGATAAATTTTCGGTAGTAACCCACAAGACCGAGGAAAGACTGAATGGTTTGAACATTAACTGGCTTTGGGAATTTTTGAAGGACCTCGATTTTCTCCTCGTCAGGTTGAAATCCATTGCATGAAAGAACATGTCCTAAAAATTTAACACTTTTCTGAAAAAAGGAGCATTTCCTAGGTTTGAGTTTTAGATTGGCTTTTCTAAGCCTAGAAAAAATTTCGCGTAACCCCGTGATGTGCTCTTCCCAAGTGCGATCATATTTGAGAATGTCGTCTAGGTAGCAGACACATCCGTGATTTATAAGTCCATCTAACACTTTAGTCATGAGGCGCATGAAGGTGGAGGGTGCATTGGCTAATCCAAAGCTCATTCTATTGCACTCAAAATGGCCGTGTGGAGTGCTGAAGGCGGTATATTTCTTGCTATCTTCATCCATCTCCACCTGCCAGTAGCCACTGCACAAATCCATTAAAGAGTAATAACACGAGCCTCCCAGCTGATCGAATGTCTCATCTATATTAGGCAATGGGAATACCTCCTTTTTAGTCACACTATTCAATGCACGGAAATCAATGCATGGGCGGTATTGGACGGGTTCCCCGGCAGGTATCTTTTTTTTAACTAATATGATGGGAGCGGACCAAGGGCTAGTGGAATGTGATATAATGTCTTGCTCAAGCATTTCTCGGATGGAGTTGTCTAAGGCAGTCCGCTGGGAGTGTGGAACGCGATATGGCGGTTTTTTGATCGGTCTGACGTCATCTACCTCAATGGAATGTTTAACAATGTTCGTGCAGCCCAGGGAGTTTTTACCATACATAAATATGTCCGAAAATTCTGAAATGAGCAACTTCATTTCGTCTAAAGCTTCCGTGGGGACATTTCCAAAATCAAAAAGGGAGAGAAGAGTTTCTTCCGGCGGTTTTTCGGGCCATAGTTCTACGTCGTCCGAAGTAATTTCGTTAACATACGGTATGCCTTTTTCTTCAAATTTCGTCTCGGCTTCTATTTCCAATCCCTTTTTTACCTTCGCCTCATTGCGATTGAAATTGCAAAACAAGATTGGGGCCGATCCATCCTCGTCTACCCTTACTACCGTTGGAAGGATCGTGATGTTTCGACTTTCACCCCCGAGTGCGACCTCTTTCCCCGCTAATTGTTTATTAATAGCTCGACACATTATAATCGAGAATGGAGGAACCCTCAACGTTTCTTCTGCACACAGCACATCTTTTATTTTACAGCCACTTTCCACTTCGGGAAACACTATCGAGGGAGAGACTACGGTCCGCCGCATAACATCAGGAGCAATCGCACACAGAAACTCAATTGACCCAAGGGCCCCTGATTCACCGGCCTTATCATCGCCTGTCTCTTCCTTACTTTTCCCATTATCCTTTACAGTCGTGGCATCCTCGCAAAATTTGTCCTCCGTTGTCGTTTGAATCTCGGATTCTGAGTTATCCTTACAATTAACGTTCTCTCTTTCTTCGCACGAAATTGTGACTCGTGCAGGCTCACGCCAAACATCGAGCACGAGTTGGGTAGGTGAAGGCTCTTCAAAGGAAATTAAATCTGCCGTGAAGACGTCTGCATTTCCACCTTTGTTTCTCCCATCGTCCTGTGGTGCTGGGTTCTCAAGGGAAATGAAATCAATCTCTACATTTTGGGGAACGTTCCGCTCTAGTGGAATCTCGTGGCAGCCGTTAATCAACATTTTCGATTGCTGAAGATCTAAAGTGCAGCCGTGCTTTTTCATGAAGTCGAGACCAATGATTCCGTCGTAATTAGTATTACCGAGATCCACTATTAGCATATCCTGGGGATATAACTCACCGGATATAGTCAATGGGACTAGACATTGGCCGTGAACAGAAAGAATGTGGCCTGAAGCGCTTTTGATAGGAGTATCGTATGGATGAGTAATCAGATTATTCCAAGGAAATTTCTTTTTATTCACAATAGTGACGGCCGCACCTGTATCCACTAGGAACTTGTAATTCCTCCCCTGTATCGTCCCTTGGACTACGACACCGTTTTCTGGGGTTACTGTCAAAATTAAATCCTCCCCGACTCCGCAGTCGGGGTCGTGAAGTTTCCCGGATTTGAAGCGTTGAATTTTAAAGGGCACTGAATTGGGCGGTGACCTGACTCCTTACAGTACCCACAAATGAGTAGGGGACAATCTTTCGATTGGTGGCTCGCATCTCCACATTGAAAGCAAGAACGCGACGATCGACAGAATCGAGCAATGTGTCCTGGCCGTCCACAGTGGTAACATTTGCGAGTGCCGGCATTTCTTGATTCCGTTTGTGAAAAGTTCGTAGTTCGCGGGGCATGTGAAATTCGGTTCCTTTCCACGGGTGATCTTTCTGTGAAAGTATGCATTTGGGTAGAAATGTGCTGCGTAGGAGGTGGTGGGTGGATCGAATTCAATTGAGGGGGATGCTGTGAGTACAAAGAATGAAATGCATTTATCTCCAAGAATTTGTTGGCATAGGCTCTCACGTTTGCTTCTTCGGTTAGTGCAAATTCTTCCGCCTCGAGAATACTTTTCGGGCAACGCACTTGGACAAAACGACCTATTTCCTCTCGTAAGCCTAACAAAAATTGTGAAAGGAGCCTGTGCTCGACAATTGTTTTTGCGGCTTCGGGGTCAGGGAACGTTGCTCTAAGTTGGCGAGCGATTTTACGAAGGCGTGTCGCAAACTCATGAACTGACTCGAGGGGTTGTTGTACACAGGTTGAAAACATTCGCTCGAGAGCAAGCGGAGAAGTTCTAACCGAAAACCTGCGTTTAAGATTCGTAGAGAAACTATCATAGCTGTCCAAAACATGTGGATTTATGGCCACATAGTCCGCGGCGGAGGCACTTAGTCGTAATCGCGCGATGCACAGTGTTTGACTTTCGGTCCAAGCATTCAGATGGCTCACCATCTTCAACGATTCAAGGAAATTGTCAACGGTCGGCTCGTCCTCTCCACTGAAAGTCGGTATTAAGTACGCTTGGCTCGCTATCGGGGAGGGCGTATGCGACTGCGGTGGTACACTCGTGTGATTTGAAATAGAATGAGTATCTCCGTTCACCTCGGACAAGGTGTTGACACACGGAGTAAACTCCATAAGCCGTGAGGATATGTTGGGCTGCGCCATGTACGACGGGAAGAGGGGAGACGCGGAAGAGTGGAATGCGGAATGAGAGTGAAAAGCCATGATGAACAATAATTAGCTAAATAAATAACGTTTCCAAAACAAACGAGCGAGCGCTGAAATATTTCACTAAGTGTTATATAAATAAACAAATAAGGAAAAACAGTACAGTCCTCCCGGCAAATATATTACGAGTGCAAATGGAGGGAGTAACACTTAATTAAGCCGCATGAGCTGTAGCAATTCAACAAGGTTTTGGATATTAGCGCGATAATCAGCGATGCGATACCCTCGTCGTATCGTATCCTCGGGATCGTTCCTCGCAAGCACCTGACACCAAATGTCGTCGTGTCATGAAGGGGAAGGAAGGAACACAGAATTGGCCGATTAGTAATTTATTGGGTGTATGCACTTACTCTGCCGACGGAGATCGGTACGGGAAGGGAAGGGAAGCCCAGAGCCAGGAGTAGGAGATCGTGGTGTCGCGATTCGCGACACAGGTCGTAGATCCGCGTCCGCAGTCTCCTCTCAGCCAGCCAACCTCGTCTGCTGCCCCTGACAATCTGCCCAGGTCCGGGCGCTAGCCCCTTTTTTCCGGTTCCTCCCGACGTCACAAGGTTTCTCAGAACTGCCCGGGAGCTCTTGACGTCCTGGCCTTGGGCAGGAGGAGTACGATGACCTGCAGCCCTTCCCCACAGGTGCATTGTTTTGCGGGGGTGGGATCCTGGGAACTCCCCGGCGGCTCAAGGGACGCCCCTTTGGGTTCACCCAAAGGGATTCCCTGGCAATGGGGAAAACCCTGCCTGGTCAACGGTACGCCAGTGGCGCTTTGGCCGTCCGTGGGAGCGAATAGCCACCCACCCACAACAACGTCATGCTTAATTTATTTTTCTGTATTTTATTTTCTTATTAAAAATGTTTTTTCATTCAATGAAACATATACATGTTGGTGATGTTTTCCACTTGTTTTAATTTAAAGTTCATTTTTAAATGTATATTATTTTGTGTGAAGTAATATATTCTCTTACAGTAACATTATATTTTAAACAAACACTGATATTTTTAACTTTCAAAAATGATTCATATTAATGTTAAAAAGTTCTTCGCCAAGACCGGCCAAATCATATTTAACGCCATTCAGAAAAGGTTGTTATAGAGGCTACATTCCCTGATGTTGATACTCGGTGGCAAATCCCTCTATCGTTAAAATGACAAAACGCAGTGTAATTTTCCACAAGAAATTTCAACTTGTACATCTATCGTGTCATAACTTGATTCTCGTTTCCGGGAACACGCAGCTTTATCTCAGAAAAATAACGCTCGCTAAAGAAAAATGCATACTGAATTGTGCCTATTGGTCGGACCTTCATTTGAAATCTGGAAATTCCTCTTGACGCCTGGCGATGACCAAATCCGTGAAAATCCGCTTACTCTGGTCATCCCGAAGAGCGTCCTTTCTATATCCCTATGTGGAATTTTGACCACAAGACAATTTTACCACAGAGCCATTGAGAATTGTGTGGATTCATCACATTTTTAGGATAAAATTTCAGAGAACGCCGCGGCATAAGGACTCCGTGCAAAAAAGACAAAATGCCTAATGATATTTCCGGCTGAATTCCTGACTCTGAGAGAAATGAATTTAAAAAATACAGCTGGCTTTATCATTTATATCAAAAACTCAACCGGACACAGTGATATGAATGCAGAAAAATCTAATTTATTCATCAATGACTCTAGATTTTCCTCCTTTTTAATAAATTAACTCTTGCCGTAATATTTCAATTAATTAATATAACATATTATTACAGAAAAAGGAAATAATACTGTTCCACATTTAATAAAGCATCAGATGTATTGGAAAACTGTTTCTCAGATCCCTTCATTGTGGATAAGGAACTTTCCAAGGAAATAGGTGAAGCATGAAATTTTGCAGTGCCCACACCTGTAAATCCACCTGTGGGACAGAACTTTGTCACTAATTCAATTCGCCTGCAATTAATGACAACTGATATTAATACGGTACTTATGAACTCTAAAAGCTTTAAATTCATTTAGATTTCGAATCTCTAAAAAAATATGGAGAAATTGGTTCTTCATTGTCATTTAGGAAATCAGAAACCTGAAAAAGTAAACAAATGTCAAATTTTTATTTAAATGTTTAGCGACACGCGGCAGCCTGGTTTTCACCAAACCTTTCTTATTATATTTCAGCCATTGCAAGCTCTATTCTTTACGCATTTGTCAAGTTAGTTCCCCTGAAAAGTGTTCTCTGTTTTCAAGTACAAGGAAATGTGGACTGACGTGTTCGTATAATCCTTTGGTCAAACATTGATTACCATTTGCTTCGTCGTTTGATTTTTATTTGCGCCACTCTGAACTGAAACTCTATTTGAAACTTCTCCCACTGTATATTTCTCCTACTCTTAGTGGCAGCAGAAGCTTAAAGCTTGTCTTCTAAGCTTTCTTTTTTTGGAAACAAATCTTTGGAGGTTGACGTGATTTCCATTAGTATCAGAACTCCTTACTATAAACCCAGCATCGCAGTTTCAAGAGGCTTACGGTGAAACCTCCATTCCTCATGGAAATGTAAATAATAATCCGTGCAAATCAGGTCTTAATCTCTGTGTCCGTTTAACTTGGAAGAAACCCGTCAAAATACCATTCTTATTTTCCTGTTTAGGGATGGGCAGGGTACATTTGGAAATAAGAGATCTGGGTCTTAATATGTTAACATATTTATCGCAATATATACATTATGTATCTTTGCACTAGTATACATTTTGTTTGTTATTCGTTTGATTGTACATCTATTGACGTTTTGAGTAATGGCGTCTTTGTCAGAAATGCCCTGGTTTCTGGTGGTTTAAGTTCACATCTGTTTTATGGAGCAAACCCTGTAGCAAAATTCAACCTGGCGAAAGAACAAAGCAGAAGGCGAACTTTTATTGCTAAAAGGAAATATTTACATATCATACGTGTAGTGTACTCTTTATATTGTAATATAGTACACTATTGTGTCATAACAAATGCGAGGGTAGGCTGAAAAGCAATGCACATATGCTTGTAGAGCGCAAACAAAATAACCTTCATAAGCGCGCCAGGTCGCACGTGGAAGTAGCATTCCTCCTCAATACGCATGCGCGCGTTTGACGTTCATCCAGTGTATTTCGATAACCGGAAGTATGGAGACGTGTTCTAGTGCTATGTCAACGCTAGAAAACAGCGTGCTGTTATCGAATTTTTAACTGCTGAATAAGTGACTCCCACTGAGATTCTTCGTCGTTTAAAGGCTACTATATTTTTTGCTGATGATGCTGTTGATAGGTCTACTGTAAAACGATGGACAGTAAAATTTCGTGGTTTTGATCCTGGAAAAGCCATAAATGTTGATTAAACA
Source organism: Hetaerina titia (assembly GCA_037158775.1). NCBI lineage: Eukaryota > Metazoa > Arthropoda > Insecta > Odonata > Calopterygidae > Hetaerina > Hetaerina titia. Next base: position 31,928,627 of record CM073769.1, read on the forward strand.
CGCAGCGGACATCTGATCACTGCCACAGACGATAAACATCGCAAACTCGTCGAAGATTTGATTCAAAATGATCGCCTAATCTCTCAAAAGCGTATTGCAAACCATATTGGTCGAGTTTGTCGTGTTAAAGGCAGCCTGGAGCCAATAATCTTGCAACATGACCACGATCGACTACACACCTCGCGCGCAACTGGAGAGGTTCTGCGAAACATGAAATTTGGACCAATTCCACACCCTCCTTATTCCGTCGATCTTGCGCCTTGCAATTTTTATTTTTTTCTCAACTCAAGAGACACCTCAAGGGTAATCATTACACCTCGGATCAACACGATATTTCGGTGGTTCCAGTCACCTTCATCAGGGTATAATAAGTCATTGCTCAATGTTTCTTTTGTGCGATTGGCCATGCACAGATATTTCCATTTCCAAAAGAGACAGCCGTTTCAGTGTCCAAGAATTGAGTATTGTCGCTAGTTAATGAGTAATTATGAACATCTACAATAACTGGTAAATATTACCTCAACATGAATGAATATCTCTTTTCTAAAATGGACGTTCATTTGTTTTCTTCGCGAATATATCTTTCGAAGGCAGTACAGTCATGTGAGACGTCTTTCTGTAGTTTAAGCTGAAACGTGATTTCTTTCCATCCTCCTTTAAGTAATATGTGTACCTCTTCGGGGAAATGGAAAAAAATCAATAAGCCGATAATGGACTCCACAGGTCGGACCTAAGGAAGCAACAGATAAGACCTAGCAGTAGGGGCGGAAACAACCAGAGGTCCGGCACCACTCCAAAAAATTCAAAAATAAGTTTTGTTTCTTCCCTTAATTGGGAAGACGGTACATCCCGCAGAGGCCAACTTTTTCTGCAAAATGTAAAGACGTCGGTTCCTACAATGAGACGGGACTGACGAAATGATGGGCATCATGGGCGGAGGGAATTATTATATCTTATAAAGTAATTGTGAATTTCATTTTTCATAATATGAGTGAGTCATATCAGCAACAATTCACGACGCATCATCGGTCCCGGGAAGATTATGCAGCCTTCGAGTTACCAGGTAGTCACGTACAAAGAAAAAATCTTTTGGTTAAACTCAGTCTCAATACACCGAAATCTCAATGCTAACCCTCTTAAACAATTCATTCTCTTATTTTTTATAAAATAAAAAATCATTTCAATTACTTGCCGTATACAAATGGATGCATTACTGAAAAACGGAATTTTTATTTGACACAACATACTGCCATTAGCCATGAAAGTAGTCTGAGTCATATGACATAGTAGATAGGACACATATATAGTCCGTCCGATTAAACCTAGCCAATGGTGTCACAGCAGAGGAGAAATAAGTGCATTGGAGGGATGAAGTGCGAGGGGCTTGTTAGCAATAAATAACATACGCAGTGACATTTTTGGTTCGGGCGAGCCCAAGCTTTGAATACTGCCCATCAAGGGGAGTCATTTCGTGTGAAAATCAGGATTTAATTTAATATTTCAGAAGATGAAAGATGCACTAAAAGACATTCATCATTTAGGAATTAATACATTACGCCAAAGACAAATCACGACATCTAGTAGAAAAATGCTTGAATGATTACGATTAAGTAATCTACCGGTGTAGGTGGGTTTTGGATGGACACAACTACCAAATAAATATTTCGTGACTCCTAACAAAATACAATCCAGCAAACTACTCTACATCAAGTCTTTCTTCATCTCTGTGTACTTCCTTCCTCCCTTCATCCCTCTCCTGTTCTGCCCTTTCCTCGTTTGCCTAAAATTCTCCCCTCTATTACAGTCTTCAACAATTCACGGCCAACCAGTACGCCCTTCATACATTTTTCCTGCCTCTGCATGATTTCTCCCAACAAACCCCTCTCCTCACCCATCATACCGAATACTTTCTCATTTGTTTTCTTGTCGCCTTCTTCTCCACACCCACATTTCAAAAGGCTCCAATCTACTTCTGTCCTCCTACTACAGTGACCACGTTTCCGTGACTACGCTCCTTATCAAAGTTTTTGACGAGTCTTTTCTTAAATTCCTTAGCGTCCCTGTCATCAACTCCCTCCTCCTCGTGAAAGTCTCTTTGCCTAGCGTAATTCTTCTCCTTACGTCCCTACTACTTTGACCTTGTTGGTCCAAAACACTTACGGGATACGTAAACTGTTCTACCTGCTCTGGATTTTTGCCTACCATTTTTACGTTTAGTTCAGCCATTTTTTTCAGGAAAATCGCATAACCTTTGCATTATTAATATTGATTCTCATCCCATATCTATTGCACTGAATTTCCAATTCACTCAACAATGCTTGCAACCCCTTGGACGACTGACAAACCAAAGCCTGGTCATCAGCAAACCTAACTGATTTTACGAACTCTCCTCCGACTTTCACTCCCACCTATAGCTCTTCCCATGCCTCCTTAATCATTTCCTCTACATATACGTTGAACAGCACCGGTGATAATGGGCAACTCTGCCTTACACCTCTTCCTAACATGGCCCATGCGCACTCTCCGTTCCCCACTCGCACCTGAGCAATCTGAGACATGTACAGGTTGTGGATTAGTCTCTGTCCCTCCAATCTATTCCTATTTTCTGCAATATACGAATTAGTTTTTCACAATTCACTCTACCAAACGCTTTTTTGAAATCTACGAAACAGGCAAATACGTCCTGATTGTATTCTATATTCCTCTCGATTAGTGATCTCGTTACTGCAATGGCATCACGCGTAGCTCTCCCCTTCCTAAACTCAAACTGATCATCCCCTAAGTAAGCATTTGCCCTACTCTCTATTCTTTTGTTGATCCTGAGAAAACTTTAGCTGCGAGCGAAATCAAACTTATTGTTCTTTAGTCCACACACGATGGTGCCTTTACCTTTTCGGAATAGCAAGTAACACTGACCTCACAAAGTCTACCGGCCAGATTCCTTCCTCATAGATACTACGAATCAGTCCACATACTCTTCCTCCCACGTTTTACTTTCCTCTCCCTCCCCCTTTCATTAGTTCAGTAGGAATGTGGTCTACCTCCACAGCCTTATTTGATTTAATCTCCCTTAATCCCCTTTCCATCTCATCGTCAAGTATGCCTGGACCTAAGCTATCTTCATTTACGTCATGTTCTATTTCTATGTCTAACCTTGTTGGGCTAAGTTCTTTACCATACAGTGTTTCTATATATTCCTTCCATCTCTCTTGGATCTTTTCTGTATCAACTATTATCTTACCCAAATTATATTTAACTGCTAGCACAGATCTTTCCTTCTTACTTCCCGATAGTGATTTAACCTTGCTGTATAGCCCACCAATTTCGTCCTTCCTCTTCTAACATTCCATATACTCGCACTGCGTTTTCCACCATGTTTCTTCCGCTTTATTTGTTGCCCGTCTCAATTTATTGTTTAACTTTTTGTACTTAATTTTGCCTAACTCTGTGTTTACATTCTTCCATTTTCTTCACTCATCCATCTTTGTAAACATCTCAACCGTGATCCATTGTTTCCTTGTCCTTTTCCCGTTAACGGTTCCTATAGTTTCATTTCCGGCTTTTGATATCACTTTCTTGATATATTCCCATTTTTTCGCGATATTACTCCGCTCTTTACCGCCATCCATGATTTTCTCTACAGCCTGCTGATAATCCTTCCTATTCAATATATTTAATGCTTCTACATTCCATTTCCAAACCCATCCCCCCTACCTTATCTTTATGAAACGGATGCTACACTTCATAACAACTAAATTGTGTCCGCATCCGCTCCCGGTAAGCTGTGCGAATTGACTACACTGTTCCTAAACATGTGCATAACCAGAATATAATATAACTGATACCTTTCTGAGTCACTTGGCATTTTCCATGTATACCTACGCCTTTTGTGGTGTCTAAACCAAGTGTTGGTGATGACTAACCACTACCTCCTACGGAACTCAATTGCCTTCTCCCCGCATTCCAATCCCTAATCACTATTAAACCTTTCTCTGCAGGAACACACGCCATTATTCCTCTAACTTATAGTATATCCTATTGAATTCTTCCTCCTCAAAATGATTGCTCGGGGGTATGTAAACCTGAACAATGACCATGTTTGTCCGTTTTGCTTTAATCTCTACTGGTAATATTCTATCAGTTGCTTATTCTGTGTTAACTACGATTCTACCTACCTCTTTATTCAAAATTATGGAAACCTCTCGTTGGACTTCATTCTCATCGCTGTATATTATTCTATAACTATCACTCCAGTAATCCCCGCTATCCTTCCATATTTATTTTTTTAATTTGATGATATTCGTTGCAATTAGGCAATTGTCCTGTTGGCAACGGTCACATAACATACAAACAATATTTTAACATCTACATTAGTATACAAATCACTGATAAATGATTTATCACCCAGTGGCTGCTTTACAATTCTTCTTAAAGCTCCTAAAATTGGAAGGAAAGGGCTCAAACAAACTTACAGGCAGCTGGTTCCATTCAACAATAGTTCTGTTTAAAAAAGAGTATTTTTTTCTTGTTTTTTTGCGTTCTTATTTTAATTTTAAAACTGTGGTCGTTTTTCCCCTTAAAGTATGGTTTTTCTACCTCTTTCTACCTCGCATAAACCTAAAAACTGCATCAACAAAAAATGCACGGAGAATTATGTGAATAGAGGAGTGGAATTGGAGGAGATTTACTGCAAACGAACTCGAATGGATATTATTTACAATATTAGCGCAAAATCTCACGGAAAAATATGAATCAACACGAGAAATTCATGACATTTCCTATCGACAATTCACACCAATGATCTTGTTTTGATCGTAATTATTGCACACTGAAAACATATTAACTAATCGAATTATATAAGCATCTTTCAGTGAAATTTGATACCGATCATAAGAGGTATTAAATTAAATAGAAATAATTAAAGTTGAAAAACGTGGCTTGCATGGTGTGTTCAGCTACCGACTGAAAGGTTCCAGATACAAATTCAGCAGGTGTTTCTTCTGCGCAATCCATGCTGTGTGATTTTTTGTGTATCGCAACTCAGTGGAAATTAAAGTAGCACCAAGGAAGGAACTACCCTCGGAATGCATGAATTCGTACCGCCGTAAAAGAGACAGAAGATCTTCCGGAAGAAGACCGTTGGCAACTATTATGGTCATTTCTGAACCATATATTATTTCACCTGGATCAGGTTGGAGCGGTAGTTAGTGTACTGACTTCCCACCTAGAAAGCTTGGGTTCGAATTCCATTGGTGATAAAGTTATTCTGAGGCATCCCGAGTTTTAGTTCTGAGGTATTGCATAGAGAATATCCTCCGCTCGATGAGATGCTGAATAGCAGACTCTTATGCGAGACTTCTTCTTCGGGAGAAGGCCAATGCCAACGCCGGGTTTCTTCCCATCTTCCCCATTCCCTGCAAATCCTAACTTTACCAAATTACCCATATATCCCTAAAGGCGAAAATGACCTCTGCTCTCCGTCGCCTTCCGTATTAGCTTCTACGTACTACGATTATTTCTCTTAACTCTACGTTTTGCAGCAGCCTAATTAATATAGACAGGTAGACATGTAGACGAGATAACAGAATAAACTGTAATAAATATACCTCTTGAAGTAATAAAGCATATTTTTTTCAACTGAGATATAAGCATTTAGTAATCATATTCAATAAAAAGGACAATAAAATAATAATGTACTCAAAAAGATGCACAGAAATGAAATGTAAAATTCACTGTGATAATATAAAAAAGATTTTGGCTTCTACTGGGAAAAATAACACCAATTTTTTTCGGAATCGGATTTGACAATCGGAACTCCCATTAGTTATTCGAATTGAATTTTTGAGGAAAGGGATGAAGTTCGTTGATGTGGAAGGAAATGATTTCGAGATAAAACACTTGAGCGAGTCGATATATTTGCTGAGGTATGCCGAAAAAACTCGTGCAATCGCTGCGCACAATCCATTTATTGATGGTTGATAATCTTTCAGCCATTCGCCTTACTTAAAGATATTCTAATTTTTGCTTCGGCAGTAGAGTAGTTAATCTCTAATCCACTGTACTGCAACTACAGGTGAACGCATGTTCATATATGATAACCATGCAGAGTATTAAATGAAGCTTGGTGTGAAATAAAATCGTTATGATAAAGATAGTTAACTGAGAATCCCTTATAATGTTCTCCATCCTCCGTGAGCAACTGATCACTTACTTTCGTATGAAGAAAGTAACTGCTCATTTTTCGGTGCCCTAAGAAGAGATGTCGCTATGTTCACTGCTAAGTTCTCTCCGTATTAAGCTATTTTGAACCCATACACATTCTTCATGGCAAAAAAGAGTATTCAGGAAGGGCGTGTCAGTGTCACACGCCTAAGGAATAGCTCCGCATATTTCTGAAATATTGCTTATTCTAAGGGAATCACAAAAACTACTTTTTTGCGTCTCCACGTGCGGAAGCAATTTCCATTTCCCCCTTCCACATACCGCGCCAATAGAATGGAGAAAATGAACAAAGAAATATGGGACAGGGAAGATGAGGTATATGACAAAAAGCGGAAAGGAAAATGGATAGGAGAGTGAATAAAGGACGACTGGTTGGAGAGGGAGGGAGAGAGAGAGAGGAAGGGTTCTCCTTTCTATCCGCGCGGCCACTTGACTTCTAAAAATCTAAACAGTAACAAGGGGGGAACGGGGAGGAGTCGAGTGCAGCCGACGAGATAGGGCGTCTGCAGAATGAGAACAGGCTACTCTACACCTCATATGCTTGCCCCACCTCTCACCATGGGAAGGGGTTCCATTTAGTGCCTAGGCCAGAAGAATAAAAGCACGAGGTGGCCAAAAAGGGCCTCCGAAGGCTCCCTCTTTGCCCTCCCTCACTTCGGAGATCTTTTAAGATAAAAATAGGAAGGGTGTTTTTTTTAAGATGAGAGGGAGTCACCTCAAAAAAAAAACGAATGCCTCTTTTTCTCTGGGGCTGTAATAATAAATGGGGAGCCTTTTCTTGAGTGGAAATGATGTTATAAAGGTTGAGGGAGGTTTGCTGGTAGAGGTAAGGGGTGGGGGTGGAAAAAAGTTAATTGCGAGAGCAGGAGAAGAAAACGGAACGACAAGAAGTCAGGGAAGCATGATGGAGGAAGATAGCAAAGTTGCTATAGAGGTGCGCATGGAGTCGCTTGGGGAAAAAATCACAGGGTGGGAAAGGACAAGTTAGATTTTCTTTTTAGGAGCAAGCCAACCCCTTGTCTAGAAAATCTCTCCTTTTCCAACCTTCTTTCGCAAATGTACGCGCGTGTGCGTGCGTTTTTATGCTCCTGTCGTTTAGGAAATTGCTGGCATGTTCAAAGCAGTCAGTTCGCAGTGGATTTTTTTTTTCGTCCGTCTGCTGACGTGAGCTTTTTTCCGAAAAAATGAATTTCTGGGAAAACAAATGGGAGGTTTTCCACGGTGCTCCATTTAGCATTTAAAAAAATCGGTGGGTTGAAATTTCCCGCACTGCTAACATAAAAAATACAATTTTTTTATGAAAGGCTTCTTATATGCGCGTAATTAAATCTCCCCCAGCCTTTTTTTTACAGAGGAAATTCAATTTGCGCCAAAGGCTGCTCGCGATATATAAACCAACCCCCGGATGAGATGTGGGCGATGATCTGCCATAAAATCGTGTAGAAGGTTAGCATAAAGCTGCAAAGTGACGTGTGGTTTAAAGTTATAGCCAAGAAGAAAGTACGCTCTCCACCCCATGTTGTCGCGGCTTCATGGGGGATATAGAAATTTATTTCTAGAAACAAATTAATGGAGTGTATTTTGTCTCTTTAATAATTTATTTAACCGTTATTTTTCCATAATTCGTAAATATTCACATCATTTAACCTTTTTCATTAGTAGACAGTGTTGCTGCAGATGAAATACACGATAATAGTGAGAATAAAAAATTCTTGGGTTTTCAGTTGTCAGCTATTGGGTGCAGTATTCATAGAGTCCGAAGAGTTATCTAAGTGCTACAACTGTTATGAGGATTGCTGTTGATACTCGTTTGTTCCTTTTATATTTACCACAAAAAATATCAACTATTGTAACGAAAATAATATGACATTTTCATGCCTAAATATGCAACCTACTTTATTTCATTGAACTGAGGACGAACTAGAGAATATATTATCTTTTCATCTCGTCATAAACCATAAGTGAGTCAAATGTATTTTATAAATTAGGCAAAAGTAGATGCAACAAAGAGAGTATTAATAAACGAAGATGAAACCAGAAACTTTTGTTTTTTTTTGCATTTACAAAGAAATATAGGCACTAGAAGGCATGGTCACTTAGCATATGAATGACAACTCGCAAATATTTCATATTAATTTACCTGCTTCCACATTATTGTTGAGGAAAAGAGCCTATCTCTTCATTTTCGATTTTATATTTACGAAACACTTAAATACCCCTTAAATAAATATAATTTATTCCCCTTTACTACGACGTAAAGGGATGTGTGCTGTGTTTGAGTTTTGCGTTATTAGCATGCCGCCTTCGTAAACGTTAATTGGTCTAGTCTCCTGAACTCAATCCACGTGATGTACGACCAACTCCAAATTGGAGAGCGAATGTCTCTTCTTCTCCTCTTGCATTTGAACTCAGACATGATGAAGTACTATGGATCATAAATTTTCATGTAAGCGGCTTTGAATAATTGTTATTCAGAAGCGCCTTGCCTTTTGAAAATAGCGAATTACTGCCAGTAAGAGCCTATTGATCAGAGTTGATTTTTGCTTATCTCAGTAAAATTATAACAAAATGTCGTGAATTCCTTTTGGAATATGGCGATACCATGCAATTCTTAACAAATCAGTTAATTGTTTAAACAGGAATGGGACGAATATACAACCCTCGCTTACCTCATTTCAGAGGTACAAATGACATAATGGTGAATTATCACTAAATAGTTCACAAAAAAATAGAAAATATTTGGTTGCCTGAACGGCCATGCTTCCACTTAAAACTCGAGAAAGACCATAAATTACCAAAGAGGATGACGCCTTCCCTCTCTAATCTGTTCCTGGATAACTGCGCCCTAAAAATTTCTATGTACTACATTTCTGCACTAGCTTAGGTGGGAATAATTGTTTTGTGTTTTGGGCGACGGCGCATGTTAATTGCTCTAACAGTAACATCCACATATGTACTTATGGCAACCGGACCACACTGATTGTGGAAATTGGAGAGCTAGGAAGAGGCAATCGACGAATCTGTGGAAATCGGTATTTTTATCATAAGTAAAAGATTTAAACTGTACTACACCATTTCGCTGATGTTTAGTTGAATACAGACTCAAAATTACGTACCCACACTATGAAAACAGCGGTATGTGCGTACCATAATCAATGTAGGGCATAGAAAATGGCAGACACGGTTCAGTCTGCTAATGCGTTCTTCATTCCTCATTCACTTTCATTCATAAGATTTTATTTCCCTGGTTTTTTCCTAGCTGGTATTTCTCTTACCAACAATAGTATTTATTAAGAACAATAGCAGAATAATTTCAACGAACTGGTGTGCGCAAAAAGAATCACGGTTCTATTTTTGGGAAAATATTTGGAGTAGGAATGGTAATACAAAATTGCGGATGCAAGGCGGGGATAATTGCAATTACCGAAGGTGCGGCAAGAATTACGTGTTTCAGGACGTACCGTGTTAAGTGCCTGTTGACTTTATTTCTCTAAAACATTCCGTAGCACTTAATTATGTATCAGGGTGCCCATTTAGAGTCACAATTTTAAATTCACGGCTGTTAAATATTTTTTAAGGTCGAGAATTATCATTGCCCAGGTTTTATTTTATCATCCTGCCAAGTCGTTCAAAATTAGCATCTTGAAGCATGATGATTCGTAAGGTAATGGTAATAATTGGCAGGTGAATCATTTACATCCCACAAGGTCATAATTATTCTCACGAATAGTTCGCATTTGAACCTTGCAACACTGGAAGGCCATTCTGTGATGAGTTTACGACGGAATACACTGAATTTTGGGGCCGTTTCAAGACTAGCAACTGGGTAACATAATCGAGGCGTCAAAGAAGGATAAAATTACAGGTTTGAACTCAAATTTCACATTACTCAACGTTTTTCCACATCTTAATGATTAAATGGCGCCTCACAGGATTACATTTATCTGCCCCTCTCATTCTTGAAGCTAAGAATAAGGTTGGAGAAGAAATCTCTTTTTTTTATCCTCGAGAATTGCCAATTTCTCTGTTCCTATATCTATAATACATGGGGCATCAAGGAAAGGAGCAGGTTGTCTCCTACACCTTGCGACTTTTCCAACAAGGGAGGTCCCTTCTGTCCATAAATTATTCCTATTGGATGTAGGAAAGTCAAGAAGAGCCAGGATATTCTCTTGTTCCCTTTCTCTCACCAATGAAGTCTCTGGATTATATATTTCCACCCCGCATCGCATGCTACCCTACATATTCTTTATAACAAGTACGAGTATAAGGCCCCTCTGAAGAGTGAAGCCTTGGGGCCGGATCATTGCGTCCCTCCCTTAAGGCCCGCGTTTCCTACCCCGTTGGGTTACGTGGGAATAGGTAACAGCATCGTCATCTGTGTGTGCTACTTTTGGTAATTCTTCCAGAATATCTCCAATTTCGCCCACTTTAACCTAGCTTTCCTCATTTAAAAAAACGCGTAAATATTTTAATATGGCACTCAATTAATAAATATCATGTCAAACAACAACCAATTTCATTTACATTCTTGATTCCTTTTATTCATATCGTATTAAGAAATTATATAATTTAGAAATCTTGTCATAAAAATCTTTCACTCCATCGCGATCCTATGTATCTCATTAGAATAATTAAAATTTTAGTATTAACAACTGGGTGAATAATGATGACTCATGTAGTAGAGGTAATTTTGTTGTTCCAAGGATTCGTATAAAAATTTTCAAAGACAGTATTCATCAATACGAGAATACGTAACAGCTAGAAAAATACGCGTTGGGTCACCAATATCAATTCATATAATGTTAATGTCTGAAATTTAAGTACCAATAATGGTCTTCATTTTAAAAGTACCAGGCTCAGATGCATACGGTCGGAAAAAAGCATTTTCTTTGATGAGCATTAAGTAAAGAGGCATTAGAATATATGGCTGATGCCGAATGGGATTACTATCATCACCGACCTTCGGGTTGATTACTGTGTTTATGGTTTATGGTTTTATTCATTTCTATGACAGTACACCTTCTACTTCTAAAACACGTTTTTTATTCGTCCGCCAAACATGTTTTCTCTTTGACCACTGAGCATTCAAGTGCCATCGATAATTAATAGAATATGGAAACCAATAACTAAGTACTAGTACTTTGATTAAAATCAAAGGTGAATAAATGGGTGGAGTGCTTAGGCAGACATTACATCATAACAGTATACTATATATTTTCAAAAATTAAATAAACCAAAAATATTCTACGTGTTGTGCACTTTCTAATTGAGTGCGAAATTTCAAAAATCACGAATATGTTCAATAATCTCTTAGAAGGAAAGTATGGTTATTCATACAGCGATATTAAATGAGCTCCCGACGGATTAAATTAAACTATGAACGGATTAGGAAGAATGGATTAAACGCCACTCAAGACGAAAAAAACCCAATGAAGTGTCCAGTCAAGCAATAATGAATGTTTGTACTCTTGCGTTACTGAGAAAGTTCCGATTCAATTTCCTGACATCCGATAAAGAAATACATCCTCGCCTTACTCCCTACAATTTTCATGCATCTATTATGACGCACTCCCTCAAGTGCTTTGCTAATGGATTTTCGCTTCGTAATGGAGGTGGGGTCGGTGTTAAGCCTTCATAAATTAACCAACAGAAAATGCCACGTTCTGAATGACGGCCACGTGGAGCCTCCCATAACACACTCACGTCAAAGCACATTAATGTGACTCTCGTTCGGAAAATCGTGCGAAAAAGTTTCTTTCATCTTTCCATGACATTCTGTTACACATGGCTCATTCCACGTCAATTCAGCCAACAAAGAGTGCCATTTTAGACAGCACTGTCTCCTATTTCTCTAAAACTTGCTGTATTAGAGATTAATCCACAATTGAGTTCCATAAAATAGCTTTATGAATAAAGAATTTTTCCAAATTTTTATGAGCGATTGAACATGTTGTGAATGGGTCCGCAAATCCTCAAATGATCCATAATAATACCATTATCATTCCTCCTAAAATGCATAAACAGCCTGTTTTTAACAGATTAAGGTGTGATATAAACAGTGAAATATTTTAAGGACATAATTTGTTATCGTTCAAAAGTTATAAAAATATTAGAGATGTATGATTTCGAATACGCACGATTTTTCTTTTGAAAATTCAAACGATATATCATATCTTTTTCTTTGGAATGCTGAAATTTCGAGGTAGTGTTTTTGTTTAACGGAAATAACAATTGTTAACTTTTGGGCTGAAAGTTCGGGGATCGTCATCAGTTGGCCTAGATTTCGCATTGTGCAGAGAAACGGCAATGGTTATACAAAAACTTAATAAGCCTATTACTAATAAGCTCAATAAACTCCGAGTACAGCATTTTTTCCAGTGGAGTATAATGATCACACTCATTGAACATAGAAATTTGGGGTGCTTATCGATTTAGCATTGTACTCGCTCACCCATATCACATATAAATCGAAAAAGGAAGACACTTACAATTTTTAATGGTCGCTAATGGCATTTGCGCTTGGAGCAGGAAATTAAGATAGAAGTTCGATAATGAAGAAAAGAAACGCGAAAGCATCTTTCCAGGTTAGAAAACGTGCTAAAAATCGAAGAGGACCGAGGTTAATCGCTGGTCGTCAGGATGGGAGGCCAGCAATGTGTGTAGCGAAGTCGCTGTCCGGTATACTTTTCAGTCAGCGGCGACTGAAATAGGATGGCCTGTAACTTCATTTCAAGGCACGAAAATGAAATGGAAAAGCATATGAATCGTCTTTCTATGTCCTTGGAAGTGTGACTATATGCTATAAATGGACGAATCTAGTACTATTACTGTCTTCTCTGTTTCTTACTACAATTCTCCAAACAAGAGTTAGAAATAAGCATTTCTCTTCGAAATCTGTTTTGATATACATCGTATTTCTTCGAAGTCTTCTACGTTGATAGAAGATATTAGACGTTCATGCAACCACATTATTAACCCAAGTCGCTTGTGAAAAGGCGGTGCTCTTTTCGGGGGTATATGCACAGTTCCTACACTCCTGAGTTCGAGCGACGGCAACAGACAAGATAATAGAGCAATACAATTTTCTCCTTCGAAATGAGTACATATTACAAACCCTAAATACACGTTTAAAGACCCTTGTACCATCGACAATATTTATTCAAAAGTTAATAACAAAGCGGTGTTCCATAAATAAATTGAAAAATGGATACAGGGATACAATGCCACATTGTGTTACCTCGAATTTGGTCTTTTTCAAAGGCACAAGGTTGGTGTTAGCTAACACGGGTATGCATTTGTGCAACATGGAGAAACGCGTTTCCGTGTTCCTCAATGCCAGCCAATTTTTTCCAAAACACTACCTCAAGAATTGGGGGGAACGTTATTTCATTTTATTCCGAACCAAACCTAAGCAAGGGAATATCTGGAACGGAGAAACCGGTTATAGAGTATTCGCGGTATAGTCCATGCGGAAAACTGTTGAGCTGTGGAATATTTCGCAAAAGAGATGACCGAGGAAACGCAGTCAGCAGCAGGTCGTCTACTTCTCGATGTCACGGGATTAACCCAGTCAAAGCTCCTAGGGACACCTATCGCAACTTGCGTTTCTGTTGATGTTTGTTCCCCTGTCTTAGATTACACCTCCGCGCCGAAAAGGTGGTACCCACATGAGTAGAGGATTCGTGTAAGCATGAGAGGGGGCAAAAGGAGATAGGAAGCAGCTCCAAAGTAAGATCCGGCCCCGCATGTTTCGCTAAGAAACGATAAACTTTAATTTGTCAGGGCTAGGAGTAGGGAAAATAGGGAAAATATATCTCCCGTTCTATTCTTGGGATATGTCAACATTGTGAGAATAAAATGAGACAATCAAGTGTTCGATGAGGCACCAGACAGATTCATATACAGTTTTAAGATAAGCACTCTATCCCCCTAGTCTACTCCTACATTGCGCAATACTTCCGTCAGTTTTGTCCACTCGAATCTCGATCGCCTTCTCGAATGTCTCGAAACCCACAAACACATCCTGGCTGTTTTCATTATTGCTTTAATGCGCTCACTACAACAATTACGTCACGTGATCGTCTCCTTTTTCAGCACAAAATGCTATTTGCCCAAGTAGTAATTCACTAGGTAAATGTCTAGCTACAAAACATCTCTGCCTTCCTTAACTCTTTGGCATTTCTGCAGAAATATCAGACAATTTTAACAAAGTACTTAGCTGAGAATATCGATTCGTTTATCTACTTCGAACTTGACGATCACAAAACAGACTGAAGGAAACACTATAATATTAAAGCACATCTTCTTATGGCAAGTTTCTTACCCATCCTTCATCTTGGCAGGTGTACTACCTCTTGCGCTTGTGGTGGCTTGCGTGGTAAGATATTGATGTAAATGAAGACTAGTATTATAGCCCTAAGACTATGGCTATGCTTAGATAAAATGGGACTTACGTATCCTTGTTTTCTTTAGGTATCTTACTTGAAAAGGCGTAAAAGGATGAATTTTAACGCGGACTATTAGCACTTTTATTGCCTTTTCAAGTACGATCCTCATGGTCACCCCATGAAATTTTCACATATCGTTTTTTTTCCGCCGCAGTTGGCCATTATACTTGGGCAGATGCTTAGAAATAGTTAAAGAAACTACCAGCACATATTCACTTGAATCTTTTCTTTGTTACTATTTAAATGAGTTAAAAACTATAATAAATTAAAAATTATTACAAGTTATCAAAATTATTACATTGTAATTACTAATATACTTCAGAAAATATAATTATCTTTCGTCTCTTAGTCCCTGATTCAATCATTTTTCTTTTGACCCTTTTTTTAAACTTTTTCGTTTAAGTATGAGGCATGCACTATATAGACACTACATGCACTACATCCGGAAATAAGAGGTATTGATCAGATATAAATTAGACGAACGGCTTCTGATTATTCCGTGAACAGTGTAGTAATTTTAGAAACGTTTGCTCGTTTCTTTTTATGAGGATTCATTCACGAGGACTCACTATTAACTCTGGTAATAATTAATGCCAATGCATCGACAACCTCGAGAAATCCCTATTATCACAAAGATTAAATTCATACGTCGTCTTCATGCAGAATTCAAACTGCAACGCATTGGAAAAATTAATGGAGACATCAACATTGGCAAGTCTTAGGGATCAAATTAACAGAAACTTCGAATAACTCACTACGTAGCCCATTCGCCTCTCTCTTCCCAAATACAAAATCCGATCTGATTACAGGATAAATTTCTGATTTCAAGTTGGACTTAAAAAGTTTGTTTAAATAATAATATTTTTCACTCCTGATACCACAGAGATATTATTATGTCAACCAACAAAATTGATATGAAACGTGAAGTCAAGAAGGTCCGAAACTTTGGCAACGGGAGATATTGTAGCCATGGTAGTAAATGAAAATTGGGCAGCTTCTTTCTCTGTGCTATGTTCTAGGAGTAACTCGTAAATCCAAGTCCTGAATTCATCAGTATTATTCTTCCTCGGTGGAAGAAACGATTTCCACAGTAACCTAGGGTCTAATTGACACTTTTCACCTCCCGATGTCACTTCTTCTGAAATATTTTAGGTACAAGAGGAGTGCAAATAACATAAATGAACCTTGATATAGAAGGTAATCGACATCGACTAACTTGCTACGAACCTCCATTGCCTCTTCCCAAAAAACTCACGCAATTTAAGAGAGTTTTCGAATAAACTTCATAAAATTGGAAATCCTGACTCCTAAATTACGGTTCCAATCTCAATCTTTAGTATTTTCGCTATTTTTTATTCTAGGCAAGAAGAAACAAATGAGAGAAAATAAAATCTTTCCCCATCAATAAATAGAAATATGTTTTTAAAACAGAAAACCAAATGGTGAAAGAATGTTAACGTATGATGATTTTTTTGGAAAATAATGGTCTTAGGTTCCCCACACTCTCGCTCCAGAGACTGAACAGAACAGCGAAGGGTGAATACGTAGCAATGTGGAAAAACGTACGACGGGAAGTCGGACAGTTATTGAGAAGCATGGTGGAGTGGGGGCATGGGGCGAGAACGTCCCGGCTACAGGGCGTGTCTCACGAGGGAGGAGAAGGCGAGAGAGGGATTCTCGCGTGAGCTGTTTTCAGACCCCCAGAGCCCCGCATACTCCACCCAAACGACACGTGGCAAATCGTATGTCTCTTGGTGAGTCCGCATACCGATCCCTCGTGACATCCCGCTTCGAAAATCAGTGAACTGGTTGGTTTAGCTTTCATCAATAACAAAAACTCACGAAGGACTCTGGAAATTGAAAAATAAAACGTTTCGGGCTAAGAGGGAATAAGCGAAAATTTCACAGCACTCCACGCATTTCAGTTCAAGCGTAGTGTCGTTACGGCCCAGCACGCAGGCGCCGATTTTAACGGTAAAGATTTATTCCCAAAAAAAAGAACCATACATCATCCAGCTTTTTCATAATGGTATTTTTATGCATAGGGTTTTTTATCGCTCCGACAAGCGGTTTTGAGACGATGAAGTCGCGACGTCTAGAAGACAAATAATGAAGGAAGAGAACATGATGGGTTAAAGATTCTTCCATTTTCTCCCTCACCGTCATTCCCTGATACTCCAAGGAGAGGATACAAGGGTGAAAAAAGTGAGTTTGAGTGAGGCCCTGGAAATAGGTGGCAGAGGACGGGGACAAAGAGGAAAGGGAATCGGAAGAAGACAAGGTTCAGAGCAAGAGAGGGTGGAAGCAAGGAGGGTATGGGTTGGACCTGCGACCTCAATACCCCCCACACCCCTCCTGTCCTCTACGGAGCAGCGTCACTCACACCTCCCTTCAACCCTCAGCAATCGATAACGGCAGCCAAAGCCCTGGCGGAGGGCTTACAGGGCAGGATGCTGGGGTAGAGTAGGGTAAAGAACCGTGCGAAAAGGGGGGAAGAGGAACTCGAACGAGACGGGAGCAGGAGGGGTTAGGAGTGGAATGGAAGGGGGCGTGCTGGTGAATGGGAAGTGCGTGGACTTGCGAGTGTGCGAGGTGATAGTATGCGTGGAAAATTGGGGTACGAGGTGATATTCTTTCAACTAAAGAAAAGTCTGGCGTGTCTGGCGAAAAAAACAGCGCGGGAAAGGATGCAAACAAAAGATGCATGCGCGGTGGGATAAATAATTACGGAAAAAGGCGAAGGGATGGGACGTTGTGTGGGTGGGCGTGGACGACGAAGGTCGGCTGTGATAGATACGCGAGGATGGAATGGTGTGTAACGGGTGAATGTGTGGGGCTGAAAGATGTGAGGCTGAGAGGTTAACTTTCGGCAGAGGGGGGAGATAGAATGGAGGGGTACACGAGAAAGCGAATGAATGGATGTGGGAAAGCTCGTAGAGGAGAAAAGATTATAGGTGGAGTTTTCGAGGGACTGGTATTGAAGTGGTGAGTAGGGAAGAAGCAACGGTGTAAGGATGGATCGAGGTCGGGGTAAGCTCAAGGAGAGAGGAGGTTGGAAGAGAGGAACCGGGAAAAGATGGCACGGGTAAGAATGAGGTGATGAAGGGTAGGACAGAAGAGTCAGGGTTTGGTGTGGAGGATCGAAGAGAAAGTGAAGAGGAAATGGAGATATGAAGGAACGAATAAACTGATAGAAAGAAGTGCGAGTAGGAGGAGGGCGACGAAGAGAGAAAAAATGGAATGAATGAGGAGGAGAGAAGGAGCGAAGATGGAAATAACGTGACAAAGACACCTGCAATCGGAGCGAGCCAGTCGGCAAGGGAAAAATGCGATGCTGCTAGGTAATAACATTTTCCTCACAGCCCTATGAGAATTTTCGCTTCCGTAATCTTAAAGCACATATATAAGTAAAAAAGAAACATTCTCCTCGAGGATAAAAAAAACCCCTTTCTAGAGACCTCTTCGTCAAAACGTCGATTTTTGCCGTCTTCGCTTCACCAAGCATTTCATTTAATAAAAAGGAAAGTTTACCTTCCGTCCTGATACGCCTTGCCACGCCTCCTCGTATTTTTCGAAGTTTTTAAGTAAGGAAGTGATTATGACTCCTTCAAAGAGAAGGCGAGTAAATTCTCTGTATTCACATTTGGTACCACCAATACTTTTTTGAACTCCTTATTTCAAAATTATTGAACGTTTACTGAATGGAATTAGATGACTATATAGCTCGTTCATTTTGGCGCTCATAAGTCGGATGTGCCTGAGTTCATTTTATCGTTGCATAATAAGTCTTATAAAAAATTCCAAGTCATTTTTTCCAACCACTTGAATTAATTCGCACTCAAGTTCCGTCGAAAGATGAAACTGCTGGAGCATGCTCGGAGTACTCCAAAACAAGGAGAACTTGATCTTTCAAAATTTATGCAAATAAATGGCTATGGGTACTATAAATTTCCATCGGGGTTTGCGCTGACGTAGCACTTCCTTTTTTTAAACCCTCTCTTTAAAATTAATGCGTAATATGAATCTCAGTATACCAAAAAAGTGAGAAGGAGCCTTCTGACCCTGGTATTGCACATAGTTGCACTTCGGTTCAACTACGATGTGTTTTGAATCATCGAGTTCACAGCATTATATCATTTAACTTGTAACGCGATTAAATTTTGTATTCGCTCTGTCTCCGAAAAAATTCCAGGAGGGTTCAGGTTACGATAAGTGATTATAGGAGTTATATCTATCATGAAACTCAAATTTTATCAATAATTATTTGATGAAAATATAAGTATTTATTTCCGCCTGGTCAAGACGCTGCTACCTTTATTTTCACTGTGATTAATACTGAGAGTTACAACCTGAATAACCCATAAACGTTTTGGAAGATTTGGTTTGAGATTGATTAGAAACTATTTTTAAAATTTAAGATTAAAGTATGACAGAAATGAATGAATGAACCATAAGCTACGCACATTCATTAGAAACAAAATTATTTGGAGCGCAAAAAATATTTTTTTTAGCGTTTCATACACATAAATTTAAATTAAAAACACTGGACGATATTAATGACGGTGAATAACATGCCATACATTTCATACTATCACATTACCATTAAACACACTAGTAAACATTCCGCGATGTAAAACAAAATCGGCCTAAGGTGTTGTTTAAGAAGACAGAAGAGGTGAATACGCATTAATTATCAACAGTAAATCAGTATCAACAGTTGACCTGATGATGTGGACGAAACTGGTCGTTTTTAATAAAATTCAGTGAAACTTCCAAAGTTTTATTTTCCAATTTCAACAGTAAAGAGAATGAACTATTTGAAAATGTACATTGATAATACCGTTGAATACATTTAATGTCAACATGAATAAAATCGTAGAGAGCTAAATTTGCTTAAACAAAATATGTTACCATCATTCATCTTATCCATTTGAATGTCGTCAGAAATTAAATAGAATTTGAAACATTTTCAAATGGTTTCGAGAATTTTGACTAAATATAAGATCTCGGATTAGTTTTTCTAGGCCAACTGCATCTTCCGTTAGCTTCCCATATTTGAGATTCATTCTTAGCCTTGGCATAAGTAAAAATCTAAAAAATATATAAATAGAAATTATAAATAGAGCGTCTAAGCCTTTCAGTCGGCAGTCACTAGGAGTAGTATCGATTGAGTTTGATGATCTTTGAATTACTGTGTCAAATAAAATGAAAATCTACAGATCTTAATTCTGGTAAAAATGATTTTGCCTAAAATTGAAAAGTTTTGTCAATAGTAATCGTTCACGTGTTTATAATCATTAACGGCGCAGTGCTTGGGAATGTGACCTTTTAGAGATTTTCATAATATCATGAATGTAGCGAGTAAAAAATGAATCATACATCCAAACTACACTCGGCTGAATGTGACAAAAATTCAACCTCTCAAAACTTTGCCTTAACTCGAATATATATTTCCGCGAAGACATTCGACTGCCTTCACCTTTGCCTTGACCCATTGCAGCTTCCTCTCGCTACAGGCGTGCTAACCTTGACTGAATATTTTTCTTGACTCGAGTGGGCGTGATTCTTGGAAAATGACATTTTTGTTGCTTAAAGAAACGAAGCATGAATAAAGAATGTAGCAACACACGTATTTTTTCACATTCGTCCATTTGTACAAGTGGATTCGTGGAAACCAAAAAACGGAGACTATGCGATATTGACACAATGAGCGAGTCAAACAGTGCGATGGAATGCAAAATAACAAAAACGTAGAGTGCTATACGGTCTAAGGCGCATGTACTTTACTCCCTAACTCATGATACGCTATCAATTTTTTGTCATTTTTTATCGAGGCTGTGGGGTGGTGGACGAGGAGGAGGGAATGAGGGAAGGGTAGGATAGGTAAGAGGGACACTTTCGGACGAAAGGTCACAGCTTGATTCTGCGCCATCTGGATGGCTAAGGGTGAAAACTGAGGAAGGTGAAGGAAGATAGAAAAATTAAATTAAAAAAATAAATATCATAAGAGAATGGCAGAAGGCATTCCTCCGAGATGGATTCCATGGGGAGGTCGCCTCCATATATCTTGATATTTCACCCACCGTGTTACATGGACGGCGACTCTAAGGCGAACCCCCCAGTATCTCCTTCACACACGCACGCACACAAACAACAAGTATGGAATGGAGAAGAAGGTCGAAGAGAAAGATTTAAAGGAAGTGCCGAGAGAAGGGAAAGGTGACCGAGTTGAAGAAGTAGGGTGAGGGCTGAGGGACAGGATGCAATAACGGAAGGAAGAGACCCTGGTCGCCCGCATGGGAATACGTGTGAGGGTAAAGGCGGAGGAGAAAGCCTGAGACCCCTAACGGAAGGATACACACATTTATGCGACGCTGTGGAAGGCGGCATGATTTACTCGGGGTTCGAAAGCCACACGGGTTTCTCTCTCTCTCCTCCATAGCCTCTTCGGAGCCTCGGTCACAGATTTTTATCGACCTGCCATTCGAGGATAAGTATGCAGAAAATAGAGTGACCGAGTGACGTTAAAGCGGGGCACGAAGGAAATATGTACTTTAGGGAATTATTTTCACCAGAACCAGAGGAGAAGCTCAAAGTAAGAGCGGATGTCGAGTCGCTAAGGATGAGGTAGAAGAAGAAAGGCAGCCGCAATGAAATGGATAACCAGTCAAATGGAAAACCTTTTAAGAAGCCTGATGGAACGGAAACAATATCAAATGTATGCGTGAAATGCAAACGTTACGCATATTCAAGATAAAGAGAAATTCAAGATATAAACCCTCAAGTAATAGTCAAGAATGACAGAATGAAATATAAAGTATTCTTGCAAAAGTGTTGATCTCAAAGAAATAAAGGAACTTCAGAGGCACGAGAAGCTATAAAAAAGACATAAAAGTCCCTTGTGATTTTACTATATATTCAGTATGTGCGATTTTTTGTACAAAGGAGGCTGAGGGAAGGTCGATAAAAAGTGATTAACATGCTTTGCTTTAATAATGAGTCAAGTTGTGATAATATCCGATCCTCATTTTTCCTAAATAACATTAAAATTATTAAGTTAATAGATATTTCGGTTTTGATGCTAACCACTATTAAATTTTATTAACCTCACATTATTTTCATTTGTCGCATTGGGATTTTCCTCAATAGGGAGGGATTAATAATATTTCAAGCGGTGTAACTGCTCAATGGCATAGCCAATGACAAGTATTCCAAGTTGAAAGTATTCTTTCAATTTCATTTTTTTTAACTTACACCTTTTTATTGACGGAAAAACGTAAAAAGCAGATAAATTCTCAAAGAAGAAAGACTATAAAACTGATGAAATCTCAATATTAAACTTTTTAATCCAGTCCATTAACATGTCAGAACGAACTTTATGTATACATTTTCAGGAGTGTAAAAGGATATTTTGGGATACGACTGCGAGCAAGGTGACGAGGCGAGAATATTTATTAGACAACGAGGAAGCATAAACATGCACAAAGAAGGGGTAGTGACGACCGCAGGGGAAGCCAGAGGAATGGGTACAATTCCGAGGCGTGGACAAAAAGAGACCAAGAGCGGTTAGTGCGTGAGGAAATGGAGAAAGGCTCATCCTAGGGTAGCTCACAAATTCTCTCCGGAAAATACGGGAGGAATGCTGCAGAGGGACTTGGCTATCACTCCACTTGGTTGAAAAATCCAAGTAGAACGACACAGCGAAAAAAAATGCGAAGAGAGAGGAAGGCTGGAACGTGGGTGGCCCTGCTGAATTGGCGAATCGACTCATCCATTCGAAAAACGCTGTACCTACTACCGACCATGGCCTCCACGGAACGTTGCACTGGTGAACGTGCCCCACGCGCAGACGACACTTCGCATAAGAGAGCCCGTCCCATTTCAACCGGCGTATAACGCTCCAC
The DNA here is from genome assembly GCA_037158775.1 of Hetaerina titia. NCBI lineage: Eukaryota > Metazoa > Arthropoda > Insecta > Odonata > Calopterygidae > Hetaerina > Hetaerina titia. Next base: position 31,951,203 of record CM073769.1, read on the forward strand.
TTATTAACCTGAGGAGAGAGAAGTGACCGAACAGAAACCACTCCCTCTTCAAAGTGTTTTTTTTAGTCGCAGAAACCCGTGAATGAACGAGGGCCACGTTTGATGAAGAGGAAGAGTGGTAATGAAATACGATAGTGGAAACTTTGCACTTCCCGCTAAATATTACACTTCTCGATAATTGTTAATCGGGAAATAACGGAAGGAAGGGAGAGTGACTGGAGGAGTAATAAATCATTCAAGAGAATCCTTTTTTATTTGTCCTTTTAATCTTCCCAGGGTTCTGGGGGAGGCTGCAAGGCCAACTGTTTTTCAAAACGTCATTAGTGAGACCGTACCTAACTTCGCGCATCCCCATTCGCATGAATCACCCCCTTCAACTCTTTCGCTACCCCCATCCTTCGTCCCTGTCCTTCACGCCCCTCACCTCTTTTAAACTCATCCTCTCCACCCCTTCCACTTGCCTTAACTTTCCCCTCCTCCGCCATCAATTCATCCTCGGCTCGGCTGCTTTGCGTAAAACTCTTTCCATGTCCTTCTTCCACTTGGACCATTCAGCTCCTCCGGCAGTCAGGATTAAGCGGTCCTCATGTCGGGTAGCCTTTATTACGCTCTTCTCAAGCTCTGTCGCTGAGATCCAATCCCCACTCACCCCTTTTCTTTCCCGATTAGTACCTTAATCCACGGTAATTAATAAAACTAAAGAGGCTGCTTTTAGTGACACCAAGGTAAATGGCCTCCTTTCTTCCATACCAACAGAATATTAACTCTCCGGTGAGGTGTGTCCTATTCCCGGTCATTGAAATTTCAGTCCATTCCTCAAAGTCATATTCCGTGCATTACGAATACCTTATTTGAATCCCAAGTTTATATATACATAGTTGATTTCTTCGAAGTAACACGGAAGTGTAAAATAAAAAATTTTAACAGCAACCAACAATATGAGAAAACATAAATCCTTTTATCTGTTCTCATATTGTGTGTTGCTGTCAAAGTTTTATCTTTGTATATATATATATATATATATATATATATATATATATATACACATATATACTTATATATATATATGTATATATTAATTAATTAGGTAATCTACCGGTTAAGGTAGGTTTTTGGATGGACGCAACTATCAAATAAACATTTTGTGACTCCCCACCTAGCAAACTAATCTATATCAGATCCCTCTTCATCTCGGTGTACTTCCTTCCTCCCTTCATCCCGTCCAACATCCCTATCCTGTTCCTACCCTTACCACGCTTGCCCAACATTCTCCCCTCTATTACCCTCTTCAACATTCCACTACCGCTCAATACGCCTTTCATCCATTTTTCCTGCCTCCATAGGATTTCTCTCAACAAACCCCTCTCCTCCCCCACCATTTCTAGTACTTCCTCATTTGTTTTCCTTTCGGTCCATTTCACCTTCTCCCGTAGCCTGAAAGGTATGCATTTAAGCACACCCATAGTTTTATGAATGTGATTCTCTAACTTCTCAATACTCATGACGAAAAGTATTTAGCGGGAGTTTTTTCTTAACTATTCGTTTCGACACGACACTTGTGGTCGAGTCGACTTCGAACAAAAATCTCACTGGCAGTGCGATTTTTTCTAGTGTATTTATTAAGAATTAATCATAAAACAGATCTGATTGGTCATTACATTGGACTATTAACAATTATATGTTTAACAATAAATTCAAATATTATTAATTATTAATGTTGGCTCTTGTTGCGAGTTTCGAAACGTAACTCTTTGGTTCCTCTATCAAGGGTACCTGGATCAGTAATTTAATGTTCTTCCACGGTATCAGAAGGGATATCTTTCTCCTCATCCCTTTAAGAGATATTATAGTGAAAAAAGGGAAGACGAATGGCATTTACTTCAAATTATTATGTGGAAATAAATATAGCAGGTACCTCACCCCATAAGAAATAAACGTCCAACCATAAGTATCGCATCCGACAAAGAGATGATGGAGTGCAGCTACTTCTTATCGTTCTTCTCCAATGAAGTCTCCACTTCGTTTCTCAGTATTCATTCTTTATCGGTAGATGTCTCTTGATGGTAAAATCGTCGTTTTTGAGGCTCCGATTCCTATTTACACCCCAATTTCCCTCTCTCCTTGCGTTTACCTCCAATCGCTTTTTAGGCCATGCAGTATCTCAAAAGGGTGCATCATATTGCATTAAGGATATGAATGCTTATTAAAAATGATAGAAACCATAACCTAAGGGGCCTAATCGCAAAGAGAAACAAATGTATGGCCAATTGCACAAATTGATTAGCTTCACGGAATGCATTAACCACGCTTAAAAAATATATCCTTATAGTAAGAGTTTGTGAAGTGCTTATGCTACATCTGCGAGTGAGATTGAAAAAAACCTTGGGTTGTGGATATAACTGAGGGAAACATATGTGAAATGACTAATATCATTTCACGCTTATCCCAAATTAAAAGCTATCTACGACGGCTGAACAGTCGAAACATAAAAATATCGACAGTTTAATTAGCCTAAGCCCATTTTAATTCAAACGTTAAAAATTTTCAAATCTACATTCGGTCCTTCTTCATCATAGCTTTTGATATTACACGGTTGGATCAGCATATGCTACGTAATGTCATATCCTTATTCATTTTAATGATTATTGAACTTAATATTTGTAGATAGATAGTAAATCATCAATTGCAGTACGAATGGTTTAATCGCATCGGTGAAATCTCCGTCCGCCAGGTTGTATTAAAATGAACTGATCGCAATTAATACTTATAAATAAAAATTACGCAAAGTTTTTCATGTCTTCAAGTTGAGATCACATATTTTATCCAGTATCTGTTGATTTATTTTATTAAATAGATACCAGCAAACCTTATATATCCTTTAGAAATCCCTTGAATAGAAGAAAATTCTCAGGACTAGAAACTAGTAAACTATCCAAACCATGCGCTTCAATAACTTCAGCACAAAATATTTGACAAGAGCGAGGGCATAATTAGGTTGTATCGCTTTCTACGCAGCCAATAAGGTTGCGGAAGTTTTTATCGCTTTTTAAGCTCATTTATCAATTTTATCAATATTTATTAAGTGATGACAATCATCTAATACTTTCTATTACAGCTGTTATACATATTACACTACACTAGAGACCGTTTAAACATTAATATACTTCGGCGCACTAAAATACTACTGCAAAGTAGGACTCATGCACATAAGACCAATAAAAATTGGCATTTCCAGAAGATCGCTTACACCAAAATACAAGACGAACGAATATTTCTTCGGGCATTTACCATTCACCGTGTTTCCGCTCCCCTGACTTTGAAAAGGATTGGCCCGAGTAATCCTCTGAAGGGTTTTGCATAAAAACGCTAACAGTTTGCATTCCATACGATTTATTGTACAAAATCCTGCTTTTCCGTGTCTTGTTTGCAATGGGTCACAAACAAATGCATAAGACGAGGACAATGGTGATCCGGGAAAAGCGCTTCCCTGCAGTTGAAAAAAGTTCGTAGGGTTCGTAACGTGAGTCATTTACAAGACTGTACCTTCCGAAGGATTAGGTCCTCTCTTCCAGAGAGTTCCATCTTTTCAACGCGGAGCTATATGAAAGGACGGGGTCTGACGGTACGAAGCCGCTTTGCCCCGTAATATATTTCTTTTCGAACGGAAATTAAATCATGTGTATCCTCGGAACTGCCTAAAATTGTACTTCGGGACGGAAATCGAAAAACCTTTCTTCGGGACGAAATCGAAAAGCCTTAAATCTTCTAAAGAGGAAGGAAAAGGAAATAATTTCCCAGAAAGTCCCGGAGATACTATCTTGAATAGGGTATCTTATCATTAAAAATAGCTTTATTCATGCATCAAGTCTTTTGTAATTGCTCAATGTCGAATCGCATCCAGTTGCACCGTGTGTACGCTGTAAAAAAATTAATTTTCGAGAAATGGATTGAAATATTTCAAATTTCGCTGATTCCACATTTCTACATGCCAAATGGAAGAAGTATATTATTTTAACCTCCTTAAATATTTATTTTCTCAACTAAAAAATTCCTAAAATAATTCTACTTCTTTTTATATATATGCCTGTAAATATGGTATTATCAAAATAAATTGGAAGTAATATAATTTCTTAAATAATATTATCTAGCCCAATCCACCCTTTTAGCTTCTCAAATTCAAAGGATTCAATTCATTCAATAGCTAAGGGCCCCTTTTATTTCAAATTAGCCACTCTTTTTGACGCCAAAATTGTCACATGAGGTATATCATAATTTTTTTATAAGTTACATCTACCGAAATTGGTTACCGTATGACTGAACATTAGACTTCTCTAAAAAATTGAAAATGCATTTTGCCTAAGGAAGAAGTAATTGTTATAAAGAAGCACACATTTTAGCTGGGGTTTACATACAACTAAATTTCCCATTTTTCATTTCTCTCGTGGCAACTATCCTTAGAACGGACGGTCTATTCTGATTCTACAGGATGTTACTGAAATTTTAGAGGTAGAAAACACATTAATTTGTCTCCTTACGAACCAGAAATTTAGAGATAAGTAAAAAAATCTATCAACTGTGATACGCAAATTATGATTAATATTTTATAGCTGAACTTTTACACTCAAATCTAAAACGATTTTGATTTTACTGTATTCAGAGGTGGACTAATTAACTTACTAAAGAAAATAAATGAGACGTATTCGACAGTAAAATTTAGAAAAAGTGAAATTCAAAGGTCATTTTGACATAGTTTTGATAATTTTCATCTTTACTGGGTAACTTATTATAATGATACAAAGGTTAGCCTTAAATAAACTTAAAGAATTATTAAACGGTTACTGACTAAATGTGATGAGAAAGTAATCATGTGAAAACTTGCGAACTTGGATTCTACTTTTGAAATTGAGGCCAACTTGAGACACGATATAAATGCTTGCCTTTCCGATATCGTTTTCTTCTGATGATGATGATATTAATCAAAACCGGTCGTGTGCTGTAAGCAACATTTATTTCGGAAAAAATTATGCCTTAAAGTGCCCCTATCGGGCGAAAAATGTGAATTGGCATATAAAATTATTTGTACTCAGGGATCAATGACTATGGCTAATTCTCCTAATCTAACACCATTACTTTTTATAAAAAAGCAACTTTATTTTCAGAAATATTTTACATTGCCGCTGAAAGATGAAGAATCGACTGTAGTTGGCGGTTAAAAATTCAACCTCGCCCAGAGGCTTGGGTTGGTTTCCCCAGGGGCAAAGTAGTTTCTACAGATTCACTTAAAAGTTTCTACGAAATTATCACCGCGTCATTTGACCCAACTGCGTCAAATCTCATCTCCCCGTCACTCTTAGCAATATCTACCCTTCCTCGATTCTCATTAAGCCGCTCGGGTAGCGATGAGAAAAATGACTCGCGCACGTTTCCGTATACTTGTAATTGGCTTTCAAATATGGGGAACTCCAAGTGAGGGAAGCATAAATCATGTTTTTCTTTCGCTAAAAGTAATCATTAGGTCGTGTAAATGATTTATCATAGCGATGGATTAATTTCAATCTCATCTTTTTCCTAGATGCAATAAGAAATGTTTCAACATCGCTGAAACAAAAACATATGGGTACATACGAATAAAAAGCGAAATTGCGTCAATTATTATGAAAACCATTAAATAAAATGTACTAATGTTTAAGCCAGTTGCAAAAGAACTATATCCAACAATTTGAAATCTCAAACATCGGCAAATAATTCTTACATGAGAATCAGTTCAGCAAATCAGTTCACTTCCAATCGTATGATTTTTTCGCAGAGAATTAATCACATCAACAAGTTTATAAGGTGAATAATTTGACGATAAAATGTTTTTTTAATTTCCATCAATTTTCAAAGATATTGCACATGAACATAACTAAAGAACGACTTCTTAAATTATCGGGTCGTAAATATTTATTTTCTGAACCAATTTACGAATGCCTCTCTTTTACAAATATTAACTCTAGTTTACGTCGCATATATCTTAAATATGATGTATTCCAGTAATTACACCAAAATGTTTCCTTTGCGGTAACATTTTACCAATGACCAGAGTAATCGTCATTTACGAGACCGAGGGCGGTGGGGAAAGGCGTTGAGAATCAACAAAAGGAAAACCTTGTAGGATTAAATGACCAAAAGAAATTTCAGGAATGCATGACGCCAAGAAGTATTAAATTCGATTATTTTTCGAGGTAGGAACTTAATGAAATAGAATTTCGAGGATGGCAACGAAAACCCATTCTTTTCGGATTCTTCCTTCACAGTATTATTTACTATATTTCATACGAGTACACCAACGCGTTTCACTAAATGATTACAGTAACTTGCTACTAGTGTTTAAACAAGCAATCGTCCCTTAAGAGGGAGAGGTTAATGTGAGACCTTGGATTTATGGGTGAAGGAAATGCTCCTTTCAGCAGGTCCATATCTCGTTCGCGTATCTTGAGAGCATTTTTACTAAGTAGCCACATTAATACATCTCCAACATCATTATCAAATATTTGGAATACACAATTAAGTGAAAGGGAAAAATTACACAAATATCCATCATTGATCAACAAAAAGTTACTCGCTATTGAAAATTTCTTATACCTCATTAAGTATACAACATCTTAAGTACATAAAAATATTGATATACTCCACACCAAATATGACAAATATATAAAAAAATAATATTATTAATGCTGTCTCTTCAATCCATCTACTGGTCAACAAAGATTCCACGTAGGTATCACCATTAAGTCATGAAAAACAACAATCTTCGACATTTTAAGTTGAAGGCTACGATGTCGCTAAATAGAAATACATGATAATTTTCACTAATAATTTGAAAACCATAATTATTAGCCATGTCATATCCCCGTCCAAAGAAATTTATTTTGCTCTATTTATCTTATGTTACGCGTACTTAAGTTTATTAATTATTCTTAATTTAATACTTACCGTTTTTCTCTTTCCATCAGGGTCTCAGGACTACTACAATGATTGGATCTATTGGAAACTGCGTGGGCTCCTGGATAAAAGTGTTGTCTGTGTCGCCGGATCGGTTCTACGTCACCTTCATAGGCCAGTCAATTGTGGCCGTGTCACAGGTGTTCGTCCTCAGTGTTCCGGCTCGGCTCGCCGCAGTATGGTTCGGGCCTGAACAAGTCTCTTCTGCTTGCGCCATTGGAGTCTTCGGTAACCAGGTTGGTCTGTGGTGGAATCCTGAGGGATTTCGTCTAAAAGGACAAATGTGTCCATTTGTAAGGAACGAGAGTTAAAATGGCATGGCCTTGTAATAATCTGCCGATTTAAAAATAAATGAATTATACGTTTGCGTTCAAAGGATGATGAAAATATTCCTCATATTGGGAGGATTTCATATCTTTGTTGTTGAGAGGACCTAAGCGGCAAAGCGTAAAATCATTCAGAGCAATTATAACCTAAAGGAATAACTGGACTGCATTTATTGAGCGCACTGAAGTTAGCTCATAGTTCAGAGGCCCCCAAAAGAAATTAATCATAGTTAAATTTACATTTTGAAATACAGAAATAATAATAACATTTTCAAACAATGCAATTTTCCACATTAATTTTAATGTACCTCTTGATATCGGTTAAGGCAGATTATAATTAAATGTGGAAAATAACAAAGAATTTTTTTAAAATTTTATATACTGTGTTCCCAAACGCTTTTAATCGATTTCCCTAGAGCCAAAAATATGTTCTAGCTCTTCTTAAATTAATAAATGCTTAATGTAAGAAATTATGGGTTATGAATAAGTGAGTCACCGAAAGCCTGCCTGAAAAAAATATCCCATTTCTGAAGTGGATATCGTATTCCGAAATATAACTCGTTATTGAAACTTCTGCATTTAAATGCATATTAGCGGATGACTCCGCTAAAAGTTACTGTTGCGGCATCTCCCGCAGCTCTTCGAATTCGTTTTGGTATCATGTTAGGTGGATCGGGAAGGTTCGGTGGCTAATGTACTAGCTTCCCACCCAGGAAATCCAAGGTTCCAAAGAAACCCAAGATTCGAATCCAGGAGACGGCAGATGTTATTTAGTTGTATCCCGATCCCTACTTAAGGTGGTTAGTGGAGAGCACTTTGAGTGAGTACGTCGTCCGTCGGATGGGACGTTAAACTGCGGACCCCTTGGCGCCTTTCATAAAGAAGAGGCTAATTCCGAGGTCGGATTTCTCTCCACCCTTTCTCCTTTCCCATTCATTCCTAATGGCGCAAATGATCTTAGCTGTCGGTCACCTCCCCTAAAAACTACTACTGTGTCATAATTAGGTTTTTTATTCTTCTGGTTACAATTTACCCGTTGAATTTTAGAATTTTGGTGAGGTATCCTTGAACGCTCTTGCTGAAGACCTAGCGTCGTAGTGGATGCCATACGTTTGGATCATCTGAAAGGAAGGATACTTTCCTCACATGTAATAATCTTACGGTGAGGGCGGTGTAATTTGATTCGTTTATGCGCAGTCGAAAATATCAACCTAGCTGGAGTACGCGGCAATTGGACGAGCTCGTTTTGGCCTCGAGTAAGATTTCAACAGATGCGGAAGTTTAAAAGCGCCCCCTTCTCCTAGGTTCACTTTATTAGTGGAAACTTGAAATTCCAAGATCAGCCCGTGGGCCGCGATGACGTGCGTGGAGAATATTTTCCTGTGAAAACTAGAGCAATATTTCGAGCACCGTCTAAAACACGCTCATATTTATGGCAAGCGACCAAGATATTTACGTATTTATATAGAGTTATCGCATTCTTGGGACCACCCTCACCCAGATAGTCTCACTCCATCTATTGCAAAGTTGCACAATACGTATTCGCCTGAATTTTCTACCCCACTTGTCACTGATGTAATTAAGCTAATCGATAAAATCCTGTATAACCCATGCAGACAAAATTTTAATGATCGGGCAAGAATTTTCCTTTCACAAAAAAAAGAAAAAAACGTCAAAGTTCAGATGTTAGGCCAAAGTTGAAGGCTCTTCAGATAATGCATAAACCATCTTATTTATAGTTGGTATTTTCCCTTCAAAAAGCTTTGATTTAATGACTTTGTATTTCGAAGCTAAGCGTCATCATCACTTACAAGTGAATCAAAAAGTTTTTTAGAATTCATATGTGTGCTCCCCAGTCATTGAATTAAATTAAATTATTTTTAATTCAAAGATGTGAATCACAGTGGAAGCTAAAGAAAATCTTTCGACTGCCATTATGGAGTTTTATTACTCCTTTTTTGTACTAGAAAAAAATGTATTAATGTGAAGTTGGAGGAAAAGGGATAATTAAGATAATGGATAAGGCATTACAGCTCTATGCACAAGTGTAGCATCTTAAGCCAAGTTTAAACTCATTTCCTTCAGGATAGTCGAAAATCAACCTGCCCGCAAAACTATGCCAACTCCTCTGAGATTAATCAGAATAAAATTAGACATTTCAGTTACAAAATCACAACCACATTTAGTGTGGTTGTGATTCTGTAATTTAATTTCGTAATAACTTTCGTTATGACTTGTCAACATTTATTCGGCACTTTGGAAACTAATTATTGTGCATAAATCGCCACAGAAACTAATAGAATCCGTTACACTGCTTTCGTTTAAACTAATAACGTACAAATGTTGATAAAACTCTATTCGGAGCGTATTCCAACATAGCAACTTTCCCTCTAGTACCTCTTAAATAAGATCCTCTTGTTCAGCAATTACTATCGTACCCTGAAAACGCTTTTTCGTATAATACGATACTCATAAAAACACGAGAGATGACGAGATCTTCTCGTGTGGGTAAGGAGGCGTTTAATCCGTATTTTGTTTAAATTTTATTGAGCACAAACAACATCTAAAATGGGTTTTGCGCGCTGCTACCATCATCGTGTTATTTTCAAGATCGGGACTCAAGGAAAAGGCCAACACGCTTTTAATTGGTCATTTACGCCATTAAGGATAGGTGGATGAATCTAGAAGAGTGTTTAGGCAGGGAGTAACGGTTCGAAATTACTGTTCCTCCAACTGCTATGAAATAAAAATATGGTAACTTAGCGAAAGGTGACAGAGAAACCAAATTCAAAAATGACCACAGGTAACCTGAGCTCTGAAGTGTTTTCTTACCATGAGTATGATAACGTCAAAAATGATCTTAGCTATCTAAATCCAATCTCAACTAGTAACCGTAACCTTTCACCAAGACGAAGTCCTCATGGTGAGTACAACTAGTTGATCTGGAAAACGGCTTGTTCTTTCGTCACGGACCGTACTTCAATTTCTGAAATGTGGTCTTACCAATGAGCCTGCAATTTCTTCATCTTTCAAAGTACGATATGTACATTTTCAAAATATCAAACATGATGGTATGAAGACATAGTTTTGTTAATTTAGCAAAAAAATCTAAGTATTACTGCGAAATATTATCGTTAGTAGAAATAGTAATAAAACGAATATAGGTTGATTCTTGCGAAAACAAACTAACATTAGACTTGTCTTAAAATAAAGAATACAGAGAATAAAATACAAAGATACTAACCTAAAAGGTGCTCCGATAACTGAATTCCCGCCATATGAACTAATAAAAAACTCTCGATTTACTGCATTAATAATTGGGTCCAAGGCTTGGTGTGAATCAAAACCCACGACATCCAGGCTAGGTGCTGAACAATGTTAAGTTTTGTCGTTTTCATTCAAGCAGTTTAAACACCATTCCTTTCATTCATAAATGTTAATGTTATAAAATAACATACAAAATATTTTCAAAAAAATACTGATAAAATTAATTTTACGCTTTTAAACCCACAGCTGCTAAACCTCGAACTCTGAAATATTCATCTCAATTCTTAGCCAAATATGTCGTTTGATTTTTAAGGGGAGACTTCGTAATTAACGCTAAGTTTTGCTATGGCCTCGGCCCTAACTTTTGCATAGCAGTGACTGCGGGAATATTAATTAGAATATCAATGACCAAAAGATATTAAGACTACTTGCTTTCATGGTTCACGGCAGAAATTATTCGTTTAATTAACCTCTCGGCAGAATGACGACAAAATTTCATTGGCTGAACATCGGTTACGACTCGGAAAAGAAATGCCTTTTTCAGCGCCGGCGATTAACTTCGCGAAGTTAGATATCCTCTAGCTCTTTCCACTTGTCCCATCGTCCTTGGCGGCCCGTCAGCTGCAGAACATCCTGTTAGCGGGGAAGTTTGTAGTGCTCTCTGACTTCGAGACATGGAGAGGAAGGGAAGGAGCCATTTACGAAGCAGCAAGAGGGGCGGTCCGTAGGTGCGTGCATGAAAAACGCGTCATAGAATCTCAGCGTTAAATTTCGCCTTAAACGTCGTTCACTACTGGCTTCGTTAGACTGTAATGAAACTTCCACATGTCGGCGAGGAAAATATTGAGTCAAGGTCTAATCTACACATTTATTTTATCCTACCACGTTTAAGATCAAAAGTCCACACATCATGCAAAGGATACAGCGCTACTTACTATAAAATATGTAAAACGTAAACTATATACATTAGGAAAATGACCCTTCACGATTTCCAAATAAATCGCATGCCAACCTAATTCTTTCATCCGGAAAAATCCTAAAAGCCCTTCACCAGCACTTGAATCAAACCCTTCATATCCCGTCTCCTCCTCTCCCTCGTAAAAAAAATGCAAATTCTTTCATTAAATTCATTTCTCTGACAGTCAAAGAAAAACGAAAAATGTTCCCAATTTAATTACTGAAAGATGACTTGCATGCACCTAGAATAGGAGAGCCTGCCTCAGGTCGTTCTGGTGAGGATTCATTAGGCGTGTGAAAGGAGTACAGCATTCAGGACTCATTTCCTCTGTCATATACGATTCATAACGAAGTTCCTGGTTCTCGTTAACGCGACTGTTTGACAATGAAACCTAAATGAAAAGTATTCCATACATATTGTCAAATGAATACTGATCCCCTTTAGAGTTCACAGGCCCCCGCGCAGCTCACCGTGTACGTACACATGGGCCACGGACCGAAGGATTCCGAGATCAAATTCCGTGTCACATCTCTGCACAATTCTGCTAACTCAAACTCTTGACTTGTTGGTCGTTCGAAAAGGAGTCATACATTGTCATAATTTATTTTGTATGGTATGAACTAGTTCAGTGCTTTCCAACCTTTATGACCGCCCTATCCTTGGAACATTCAGTATTACATCGTATACCCACATTAAAATCATCATACCTAGGAATATTACTTCAAAACGAAACTTAGATAAACAAAATTAGTCCTTATGTCTACAATTTCTTGGGAATATCATGGCCCTCCTAATAACACTAATATCCCCTTGTATCCCAGTACGTTTGATCAACCCCTGGCACCCAGAGTATCGTGGTGTCTCTAGGATTTCATCTTCCTCTCCGTTTTAGTTCCTTTACGTGGGATGGTGATTACGTCAGGAGGCTCAAAAGTCGAGGAAAAAATTAACTAAATGCTTAAATTTCTTGGACAAACTTAGCAGTTTTAAAATACCGATAATAATCAGGGGCTATATGAAACGATTCATCCTCGAGATGGGTGAAGGGAGAGGTGAACGAGGTAGGAGAGCATTTTTGAGGCGTTCTTCTGTCTGAAGAACGAAAAAAAGTTTCCTTTTTTTTAAATAAACATGGAAACATTCAGCTATTTGGTGTCGCACCAATTCACGACAGGATCCTAAATATCCATACTGTCGCTCTCTTTCTTTCTTAAATAAAACTTTGGGAAATAACATTCCTAATATTTATACCATCTTCCCACATTCCACAAAACATCTACTCCTTTGTTATTACTTCCTAGCTTACTAAACATTCTTACTCCTGCCACACTTTTCAACATACCTACTATCGTCAATTGCCCCGCGAGGTTATATTTTCTTCAAGTCTTTATGAGTAGATGTTGTAAATGAAGATTCTGAATGAAAGTCGGTCGGGAAGTCGGACATTTGGTCAGAGTGCGTGCTTGGTGAGCGGTTGATAGAGTGGTTTCCCAATCCCTTGCGGGTCTGTGTGGAGAGGGGTGGAAGGTGATAAGGAAGAATATAATATAGGGAAATAGTGAGGGATCGAGTTGTGACGTCAGGCATCTGAGCACTTCAGAAGAGCGCGTGGGTAGATAATTCTCGTCTGGGTAATCCAAGAGGAACTGCAGCCACGGAAATATAGTATGTAATGGCCCGTGATCTAAAGAATACGATCTCGTTCTGAGAGGCGAGATTGGCAGTATATTCCTTCCGGGGAAGTGATTTCCTGCCGTAATCGTATATACTCGCCCGGCTCTTCGACTTTGCCACCCAAATAGATTTCGCAAGGAAAAGGAGGTCTCGTGCCGAGTGGTCAAAAAGAAATCCGCGTCAGGCGAATTCGCCAGACGAGGTCGGCACTCCTTACCTCTCAACTTACTGTTCCTTTAGTGTAACGGTACATGCCTACCAATAGGTCACAGATGAAAGAACTCAGTCCTCAAGGGAACTCCCTCCGTTCTCGGGTGAATGAAATTTTCTCTCCTCGCCCTTGGTTAAATAAAATATGTAGGTAGCGACTTGTGACTGAGGCAGAATTTTAATTATTATTCGAAAGAAATTAATGCTGATAACATTCCTTACAGTGCTCCATCATGGACACGATAATGAGGATTGAAAATAAAATATATATTTATTGTAACCTAACAAAGAAAAATGTCGAATTTTCAGATTGAAATATCGTCTTGAGTAGGCAACTCCAGGTACCCTGATTGTCACCGTCAAGCCAAGAGTCAATGATCAGCTTTCTAATATCCATCCACATCCTTATTATGTTGAAATAAAGGCACTGCACAAGCTACCTGAATTTATTTCAAATTGTGACTCTCTGGAGTTCACACCCACTTCACTATGTAAGATTTTTTTCTGACAACGTTCACCTCAATTGACTAAGAAGAGTAAGGAAGTGGAATGACAGTTCTTTCAAAAAATGAAATGTTATTTCACAATTTCGCCAATTTTTGGAACATATTTTCATATAATATGAATTTAAAATCAAAATTATCGAACAATTACGTGGAATATAAAGTAATGTTATTCATAATTTCTCTGGGATAAAATGAATCTTGGTAACCAGTATAATCATCGTGGTAAAAAGAGTATATTCATCTTCTAAAATTTCCTTCTTCATTTTCAGCTTGGTATCGCTCTTGGATTCCTGATCCCTCCGATGATTGTTAAAAACAGCGAAAATTTTGATGAGATCGGCCACGACCTTACCATCATGTTTTATGCATTTGCTGCTACTACGTCGGTGATTTGCCTCCTCATTATTATATGTAAGTATACAGTAAGGTTATCCTAAAAGGTTAGTGAAGACTTTCAAATGGAACACCTTCCCAATATTCAGTTTGCAGGATAAACATTGGTAATGGCTGTGACACTACCCTGGACATGTGCAGGTCGCTTGTGATTGATGGAGAAGAAAAGTTATATTTCTAGAAGTTGTTTCACGGAAAAAACCCAACATATGAATAGCACAACATTACGCAATGACAATCTGCAATATAGCCATTATCAGGGCGATGACATGGTATGTATTACCATTGAGCATTACAACAAAAAATCTTCACTATACGTCCTCAAACTATATAAAAGGCATACGCATGCTTCTCCATGATCTTCTCCAATGGTGGATTCTCCTTTACCAACAAAGAGACTAATGATTAACTTTCATTAAATATTCAAAGAATAATGAGAACCCGGTTTTGACTATCTTGGTATGGGCGCAATCTTTTTTCTAAATGTTAAAACGGAACAAATCTCCAACAGCAGTTGAGTAGGAACTGAGGGGATAGGATGAATATTTCACTGAGTGGACACTTAATTTAGGGCTAAAGCTTTGTCAGGAAGGGAATGGAGAATGATTTATTAACCTTGACGAGAAAATTTTTTCCTCCCACAAAATATTTGGTTCAGATGTGCCTGGTCATTAGAGAACATATCTTTCCTCACTTTAGCTCTGTGCCGAGTACTGGAATAGCAAAGTAATTACTCGTAAAATATTTAAGTATCCAAGAATTATATATAAAATATATATGTATATTTTATAATATATATGTATTCAAGAGTTATCTCCAGTCGTCAAAAGGCCGTCTCACAGTCACACGAAAACTTTGGATTGAGAGGCAATCTTGCATAAATAAATATTCGAGCGGTAATATTCTAAATACTTGGGCATATTTGTGCTAATTTAAATAGACTCTTTCGCTTGAGTTATCAATCAGAAGTTACTTTCTTAACGTCACTCATTCTGTTCTATTCTTACTAAGTTTCTTCATTTATTCTGAAGTTCATGAATTTAAATATCTTACACAGGGAATTTTAGTAATTCTCCACTGTTCTCTAAAGAATATTTTCTTCTCTTGGAAGAGGTTGAAATTGTTGATTCCGTACATTTTTTCTCTTTCTTTCTTCTCTAATTCCATATCTCCGTTTCCTTCCTGTCTGCTGCCACCACCTCCATCAACTGAAAATCATCTTCCCGATAAGAAGGTGCTACCCACACGTTAACTGCCAGATGTTGACCCTCGTGAGCCATGGCTCTTCCTCAAAATTAAAATTGGGTAGAAGGGGGGTAGATTCGTTAAAATATTGGATATAGAAATTTAGAGATAAGAATAAGCTAAGGATTTCCAAGAGGCATGAGAGATCGAACAGCGGAGCTTCCACTTCAGGGCAGAAACAATGACTGGGGCATCAGGTGTCCGAACTTTTTAGGGAATAATTCACAAATCTTGGAAAGCACCTTACGTATGTTTTAATCATATCTGTCCTCACTTTCAAGCTCGATCGCTAAACCAAAGCAGGTTTTAATTCTTCCCGGATATTTTATTTTCTTCCTTCGTTGTCATAGAATCTGTCTGCTTTATACAGGTAGCAAAAACCTCCCATTAGTTTCATTTGTGATGACGTAGTCTCAAGATTACAGCCACTTTCGTACCAGCAAGCCATAGTTTATTATGACTTCAAGCTACACACATCTTCCAACAAAGTCTGAAATGACTCATTACATTTTATTTCGGTTGATTTGCGGCAGATTACTTGGAAATTTGATTACTTTGATGAAACTGATTGCAAGGTAATTGGTATTCCGTTGGCGACGGTAAAGTGTTCATTCAAGTACGTGTGATGGCTCTGAGCACAATCATCCAAACCCACCCTGTTTGATTTTACGCAGGAAGAACGTAATTATTGATGACACAAAAAACGGATCGATCAGTTGCACCGTTTTTTAAACAGTTGGGAGCTTATTAAGGTTTATAGTTAGACTTTATGCTGCCCAGGGCATCCCTTAAGTTATCCACCTCCCTCACGAGAAACGCAAAGGGACCCCCCACTTATCTACGCTACTAGAGTATACTCAGGTGGGACTCTAATTGTCCAACCTCGACAATTTCGACGGTTGAATGTCACAACCTTGACTGATGCCCACTCTTGTATGCAAATATGGGCATTTGTCGAGGCTGTGGCGCCAAAACGTCAATGCCGGAACTCGACACTTTTAGTCTGTCCTGTGTAATTCCCCAGGGTTCTCCGTCCTTAACACGTGATTTCATTCCATTATGAGCTCACATTTAGTCTGGCATATTCCCTACCTTCACCAATTAAATCAACCACCATATTCAGGATGGTGAATTCACGAGATCATACATTTCTGCCTACAATTAACTCCTGCCTCACATTCCTTCTCCCTTAATTACAGTTTTTAAAGCTGAGCCAGAACTTCCACCGAGTGTATCAATTCTCGCAGAAAGAGAGAAAAGGAAGGAGGAGAAAAACCGACAAGGAGTGGAAGCTGGAGCCAATCCAGGTGAAGGGGAAGCTAGGAGGAGTAATGAATTCGGTCGTCAGCTGCTGAGGCTTATCACCAACAAAGGTTACCTTCTGCTACTCGCATCATACGGGATTAACACCGGAGTGTTTTACGCCATCTCCACGCTCCTCAACCAAATCGTCCTCCCATATTACGACGTGAGTTATTTGTGATACTGGCCCCGTCTTCGGTTCGCTAAATTTTTATGAGCACATTTCTTGAATAAGATTTTTCCTGGGCACATGCACTGTTTACCTGACTAAATTATTATTATTTATTTAGTTTTGAAATGTCTCTTTCATTACATTTATAAAATTAATCAGATTTTCTGAGTACAAAATCAAAACTCTGTGTGGAAATATAAATAATATATTATATTCCTGCTAAAATAGATATTCTTTAAATTCCTGGCACTGATGAAAATTAATATTAGAATGAAGAGTTTAAAGTTGAGTAAATGAGATACAATTAATTTTCTTCCATTCATTTTTCAAAGGGACATGAAGAGGATGTTGGAAGAATAGGGCTCACAATAGTTGTGGCTGGCATGGGAGGCTCGGTGATTAGTGGTCTTATACTGGATAAAACTCACAAATTCAAGTATGTATGTTAATGACGTAATTAACAAATAAATAACTTTTAACCATGGTTTTTAAAAAATAAGTATATTAGAATGATGGAATGATAGCGCTGAATCATTTTTCTGAGCGCCCATAATAACCGACTCTTAAGCGCTCCGATATCATTGACCAATTAGAGATCTTTAAATATTGAAGCGTAAATCACAGCAAAATTCGGTAGTGAAACTGGAAACAAATATCTTTAAGTTACATCTACATTTATAATTACCCCGCAAGACTGTGTGGCAGGAGTTGTTAAGAAACGTCTTTTAAATATAAATATTCACGTATACTTAAGTATAAATATATATTTGGGCATGCATAACCGCACATTCACTGCTACTTTCACGTAACTTCGTAGACGTAGACGATTCGTAATGCCTACGGCGACGATACATACGAAAAAGAGTACCAAAAGCCTTGGGATTGAAAGCGTGTAAATTCAGACACGCTACCCTAGAATTAGTGCTCAGGAAATATTCAAATCTGTCCCCCCATTCGCCTCTCATTGTCACCGAGGACACCGAGAACTCCATCTCAAGCGTCAGCTTTAAAGGAAGAACCATTCCAATGTTTTTCTTTTTTTTCCCTATTCTATCACAGGTATGCGAATTTTTTGGCTTTCTACGTCGTTTGCTTACTTGTTCCCATAATTTAAAGTGAGAAAAATAAAGTGTCATCAACACACACGAACTACGAGAAACTCGATAATGCGGCATGCAGTCGACATACTTTTGAGAAAAAGGCCGACATGATGAATTTCATTACGAATAGTCCATTCCATGCACTGGACAACGCAATTTGTCAGAGATACGCCGAAACCCCCACTATCGGGCACCGTAACTAAATTCTATCTTGTGGATACAGTTCGGAATTACACCTTTTTAAGAGCACTTTGGAAAAAAGGAATGGCAGCTAGCTCTTCGCTGTGACAATCCGTACTCCTAGTAATTGACACTTCACTCCAAGACTATTCCGGTTTCACGACGCCAGCAGCGATAGTCTGGCTCGTCCAAGGGTTAATGACATTACCTGTATTCAATAGTGGTCACTGTACATAATAACACGGTTAAGGACATGGCTACCGATCTAGTTATTTTGGAGTGAATCATCTCTTCTGCGAGAAAGTGAATTTTAAAAACAGAATTTAAATTTAGAAAATAAATAACTATACCAATCCGAGGTCCGTTCAATAGTTTCGGAATTTTTTATGAATTTTTCGGCAATACCTGCGCCATAGTGATCCTTATCTCCTTCACAGTAATCCCATCCTGAATCGGTACACCACCTACGACGGTGTTGCCACGCCTGGAAACTATCCTGGTTGGCCTCTTTCGAGATAGCACATACGTCCCCTGTGATTTTTTATTGACATCTTTAGTTATCTGAAATCGTCATCCATTCAGTGTTGGATGAGGAAGGAATATTGCGTCCGTCGGAGCCAAATCAGGCGAGCAGGCTCGCTGAGGAAGCATGGATGGTGTTGTTTTCTCATAAAAATTCACGAATTAGTGATACGATATCACATGACATGATATGATACGATACGTGTATGAGCTGACATCTCTGATCCTGGGTCAGAAGTGGTATAAACCTTACAGCGACCTGATGTACTTCCAATGTTGTCGCGAGAATGCCATAATGTAATCCTGTTGATGCAGGCTTCTCTATTTCCAGAACAGGCAAATGGCGAATGGAACACGATTCCACAAATTTGTGTAATAAGAGCGTCGTTAAAGGACGTCGAGGGTGATCCAAAATGCTGGAGGCCATCTGTGACTGTCAACCTTCATAGTCAATCTTAATAGTATGGGTAGGATCTGGCCACCATCAACTTATATATCTATTTCAGAAGTCTCTGTTGACGTTTTCCTAAGTATCTCCCAAAATTCGTTACTCATTAAAATCAGCCATCTTCTATAGTATATCGAAAAACGCACTCTAAACGCGCGTGAACAAACAGTTGTAGTAGTAACTGTAGAAAAAAGTTATAATGAACAACCACAGCAGGATAAATAAATATCTAAATAAATAACCATGGAGGTTAATTTAATAGAATACCGCTGTGATGCTGAGCTTATCCAGCAATACCACAACGTTGACACCGTTATACGAGTAATGCTGGCGGAGCCGAATTAGCATTCCTAGTCTTCTTTCCGAAAATGATAGTTGCATCCAACGAAAATTTCAAAAAGTTTCGGCCTTTTGCATGATTGCATGCAAATGCATATTTGGGGTCTTAATTTTAGTGTATTTATTAGTTAATGTACTCACGTTTCTGAGCACTCAATCACTACACACACATGCATTTAATATGGACCCAGAAGAACCATAAAACCATGTGGTCTCTTAGGGAATATACATTGCCTTCTTCTATGCTTTCCTAAAGCTGCACAACACCCAGCACCCTGCATTCAAATAAAACATTTTTGAGCTCCTCATACTTTCCACTTCCATTTGTGCTGGTCATTACACTTAATCTTTTCCTACATCTCCCTCGCTTGCCCCCCATTCTCCTCTCTTATCAGTCTTCAACATTGCATTGTCATTTAACAAACCCTTTATCCCCTTTTTATATCTTCATTTTTTTCCCAACCTTCTACCATCCCTCGCCATACCTTCCTCGGTTAATTTCCTTTCTGGCCATTTTATTTTTATTTTGCTTCTTTGCATTCACATCTTAAAAGCGTCCGAACAACTCTTATCCTATTGATAGGAATTGAGCTCTTACGGTTAGTCGTATAGAATAAATGAAAAACTCCAATAGCCGTAAACGTTCACGACAATTGAAACTCTTATCCTCTTGTCTCGAACACTAAGTTTCCGAGCCGTACAAAACTACGCTCCATATGAAATCTTTCATTAATCTTTTCTTATTTTTACTTAAGGTCCCCGTCATCAACTCCATTCCCTGTGTAAAATCTCCTTCCCCTATTGCTATCTTTTTATAATTTTCGTACTACGTTGCTTATTTTCGACTAAAAGCACCTCCTAAATGAGGATAGTCTGACACGCTCTAATTGATGCCCTTCAATTATTCTTCCTATTTCTTGCGACCCTCAATAAGTTCATTTTCTCATAAATGATATTCATCCCATATGTGTAATGATTGATTTTCCCACAGTGAAGGCGCGAAAGAGAAACGCAGTCTACTTGGAGAGTACGTATACACCATTATTTTTAAGTCCGAATTTCTATTCGGTTCTGATTTACAGTTGTGTGGTTAAAGTACCGGTTTATTTTTATAACAAAATGGGCAACAGCCAAGGGCCATACATTCAGGGTAATATAGTGTACAAGAATTACAGAGGAATGCCAAGGATAAACTATGAGAATTAGGAGACGGAAAATTTCGGTGCGAGGAGCTATGAGGGAATGAGGGGACTGGCAGGGAAGAGGATATACTTGGTGAGCTATTGCAAACCAATCCTCAGCTAGAAAACCCGTGATGATGCGCAACATCCGATACAAGTGGGCTGCGGCGCTGCAGTAGCGGCGGCGAGTGAGAGACTCTACCCTCGCAATCAGTCACTTTCAGTCAAAAATACTGCTCGAGCCACCGTCGTCTTCTGTTTCCTTCCGGTGTTACCGCATGCATGAAGGCAGTATATGTGGTGACGCTAAAATCTTCGAACATTTAAGATTCATACTAAAATATACGTGTGGTATGCATGCTGGAAGGCTAAAATGCAACGCAAAACCGGATGTATGAAAATATGACACCAATAAAAATGTACCTCTCCACCGATGGCGGCCATGCTGCGCGCTATTTTCAAATCAGGGCTCATATGAATGCAGCTTAAATTTCGTTCTCGTGTCGACGCATGCTTACTTCATCCCATCTCATTACACAACTCTTAATTTTCCTTCGTCTTTCATGTCATTTTTTGCTCGCTGGGTTATGTTGCATCATCATCATTAATTAAAATATCGAATTCGTGCCCCTGCGCCAACGTCTAGGTCCTTTTTTTGTCCCTTCCCATCTCCTTCCTTACATCCGGCGCTGACATGAATCCCCAAACCTCACCCCAGGGAAAACTTAACGATTCCAAGGTACGTGCGATTCCAAGATGACGAAATCGAGTTGGTCGCCAGTAATATTTCTCCAACTTGGTGTATTAACGACGTTTAATACATTTGTGATGCTTAGAAAATAGCTGCTGTGCACTGTCATGAGACGTATTTTTTGGGAACCATGCGAAGTAAAAAGAGAACTCATGATTGAATATTCAGAATCTTTTCAATGCTACAATTTTATTTCAAAATGCATGAAAGATTAGAATTTCAATGTTTCTTCAGCAACCAAAAAATGTTTTATACTATATGCATGGATAACAAAACGACGAGCTATTAACGCAGAGATATAAGTAAATTTCAGAACAACAAAGATTATTGCAGGCCCGTGGTGACCTATAATTTAGTATGTTATTAATTAAGAGGAGTTAAAAGCCCCCACGCTTTTATTTTTCGTAATATGTGTGCAAATATTATATGAGCACTGAAAACAACTATTTTCTATTTGATAGTAATTTTAAACTTGAAAAAAGTTTTAAAAGATCAATATACTATATATTCATTTTGAGTGTGACCTGAAAAGGGCCTCTGAGAAGGCCGAAAGCTCAAACTTTCTGTTACGAGAGTGTCCTTTTCCATATTATTTATTTTATTTTTGTTCTACTTTGCCGTTCAAATGTTTATATAAATATAAATATTTATACATACATATACATACGTATATATGTTTATATATATATATATATATATGTATATGTTCATAATAATGTAAATTCACTAATAGTCATAACAAACACAGAAACCAAAACACACAAAAGAGAGACTCACTGGTTCTCGAATTTTCGGTGGTCCACCGAAAATTCGAGAACCAGTGAGTCTCTCTTTTGTGTGTTTTGGTTTCTGTGTTTGTTATGACTATTAGTGAATTTACATTATTGTACACGTTCGTGGGTTTTCCAAGAAAGTGACTGTATATGTTTACATATATATACACAAACAAACATAAAAATACGTGGGTGGTCTGAAAAGTTTCCAACTCAGAAAATTTCAGAAAAAATGTCTTGTATCTTTGTTTGGTCAGAAACTTTTCAGACCACCTTTGTATATACAGTTTTACACATCTACAGTCATCAAATTACTCTGCAACAAGTTCCAAAGCAGTAAAGGCACCCTTTCCCAGGAGTCATACTTACACGGAATGAGTGAGCAGTTATCTGCCAGTGACGTTCAAACCAATAGCTAATACCTTTACTTTCATTAATTGGGAATGCCTCACTGAAGAATAGTGTTGTGCAAATGCATGTTCTCTGGCAATAAGAAATCTCTAAATCAGCCACTCATTACATTTGACTGAAAATAAGGTGGAGGTGAATTCACGACCTAAGTACACAAAAGTAGAGTAGCTATTTTTTATAGTTTAAGTGTGTTATGACTCACTCTTATGTCATTATGGCATTGCTCCTTCTATCTAACTTATCCTTCAGTAGAGATCTATCAGACAATCCATCAATCAACTCCATTTACTTTTACTTAATTCCCTTTTCACTCATTGAATTCAACTCTTAAATTTTCATTTTCTCCTTTCTCATTCTTTTAAGCGTCAACCAAATAACAAAAGTCATTTTCAAGTTTCAACCCATTAAAAAATAATTGTTTTATTACAGGTATCACTAGAGGAATTTGGATTTTCTCTCTACAATAAAGTAGAATAGGCAGGCTATTTGGTTGAAACTAATGGATAAACCTGTACTAATTCTTTAAAAAAAAACTCTTTTCCTGGTTTATTAATAAAAATATATTTAAAAAGCTAATATGGGTGAAATTGATTAGTATTTTGTTAAACTAAGTCACTCATTAAAATCACAGACATACATATGTTAAAATACCTGGAATTTTAATGTGTATATTTTGTATATTCCATAATACTATTAACCTTTTTTTCCTCAAGAATCAGGTTTATCTATGAAATTTACTCATTTACTTGTTAATTTTAACACATCATAGGCATTTCAGTTTTTTAATTCTCAGAAAGGTAATGAGCATTTGGAGCATTGTATGCCTTTTTGTAACATATGTCCTTCAGTAAGAACCTTTGGGAGTGAAGAGAAATCTCTCTGGCAATTGCTTCTGAAATTGTGTGAGCTACAAAATTGAGTATAGGGCTACAATATGCATCACAGCATCCTTCAAAAATTACTAGAAGCAAATCATAAAATGTATCGCGCATAGAGACATTTTGAAAAATGCTAGTATCTAAAATGCCTCAAAAGATTAATAACTGCCAATACTTCCAACTCCAGGGAAATCACTCTAGCCCTATATGCACTCTCTTTGGCTGGAATGGCTGTTTACACATTCACACTCGACTGTGGATACATCGCAGTTGTGTATATGGCAGCTGGTCTTCTGGGGTAAGTAAATGAATTTAATAATTTTCTAGGGTGAATTAGTAATACATTGTAATGAATAATGAACCAGATAACTACGTCTAAGTATGGCTATGGTTTAATGCACTTCAAATTGTGGATGCTCTAATTCATTTATAGGTAATCTGTAGTTGGCAATTTATCAAAGTGATTGGAAATTAACCTTTTAGCTGATTAATGAGTTCTCCTTAAATTTCATTTTCCCTTATTTTTCTGCTGTTTTTTCTATGCTAATAGTATCATCAGTGCATTTTGCATAGAGGCCGGATCATGGTGATAATTTTTCTTTCGTTACTTTTACTTATTTTTCTGGCTAGAACTCTATGTGAATCTTAAGTTTAGCCATGATCAAAAACTGGTCTCCACAAATGCTTTTATATATTTTTTTAATTGTAAATAAAATGAGTTTATCCTTCTTTAGAATGCACAGGAAATTTAACAGTGCATTATTTTAATCTTAGAATAATGATCAATAAAACTGTTTCTGGCGTAACTTGGTGGAAAATCTTCATACTGACTTTTAATAATCAAACCACTTTACTTTTCCACATAAACTTTTTAATTTTTACTACCCAGGTTTCGTTATAACATAACATCATCAGGTAAAAATAAACAAGTCCAACACCATATATATACATATCTCTGGGCGGAGGGAAAGAGGAGGGAGGAAAAAAGTCTATGGTTTGAGGCGGATAATATTATATAATTAGCTGGAAGGATATGGTCAATGCAATGTTGCAAAAAGCCCACCTAACATCAGATTAGTTGGCAGAGGATTAGGGAAACGATTATTATGAACTGGGAGAACGGCACTTAGTAATTAGTTAGGTGACTCAGTAGCGGGTTGGGAGGAGTCGCTACATTGCTGAAAAAGTCTCACTTGGTTTCAGGTGAGCTGGCAGGGGGTGAGGGAAAAAACAATAACGGGGAATGTGAAGGGTAAAGAAAATCGTTGGT
Source organism: Hetaerina titia (assembly GCA_037158775.1). Classification (NCBI taxonomy): domain Eukaryota; kingdom Metazoa; phylum Arthropoda; class Insecta; order Odonata; family Calopterygidae; genus Hetaerina; species Hetaerina titia. The sequence goes on from CM073769.1 coordinate 31,976,093, forward strand.
CAAAACTTCTTCCCCGTAATTCGTGTGTTGAAGGATTTCCAATTGCTCCAGCACATCAAGACGGTACCCTTTCTTCTCAAAATGTAAAAATTCGAGAGTAAAATCGCTGGTATGGCCACAATCTCTCAAGTGCTTGGCGAATAGTGATGCAGAGATGTTATTTTTAAAACAAGCTCGGTGTTCCTTTATTCTTGTTTCAAATCTCCTTCCCGTCTGGCCTATGTATATCCGGTTGCAGCCTTTGCAGCGGAGTTTGTATACTCCACTTTTGTGTAGTGGTTCAACGTGGTCTTTCGTGTGGCATAACATGTTGCTTAAATTAGTTTTATTGTAAAAGGCCGGTCTCACTTTTTCCTTTGGAAGAATTCTTTGTACTTTTAATGATAAGTGACCAAGAAAAGGGAATCTCCGCCACTTTGGCTGGTTTTCTGTATATGTGGGTGAACTATATATGGATAACTTTGCTAAACGGGATAGTTTCTTACGGTAAAGGGTATCAATTAAATCTTCTCTATACCCATTGTTCACTGCAATTTGTTTAATGATATTTAGTTCTTTAAAAGTGTTTTCTTTGGACAAGGGGATAGAACATACTCTGTGTATCATGGCATGAAAGGCCGATAATTTTTTAGCGAAATAGTGCCTAGAATTATAGTGTATGACATGGTCCGTATACCACAGTTTTCTGAAAATAGAAAAATTAAAACTATTGTTTTTAATGGTAATATTCAAGTCCAGAAAGTTGAGGGATCCATCCACTTCTAATTCCTTGGTAAAATTTATATGTTTGTCTCTGGAATTGAGGAAATTGAAAAAAATTTCCAACTGTCTTTCGGAACCCGTCCAGACGCAGAAAACGTCATCAACATATCTATACCAACAGGGGATATTTTTGATGAGGGAATGATCTGAGGAAAACAATATTTGCTCAAAATTGTCCAAGAAAATGTCTGCTAGTAGCGGGGAAAGCGGAGAGCCTATTGCTAAGCCGTCTTTTTGTTGGTATACTATATTTTGCCGTTAAACACGAAACTGTTTTGTTCTACACACACCTTTAAGGAGGAACACAATTCCAATATCACTGGGGTTGGAACCCTTTGTTGTTTTTGTTCTCACCCCCTTGGTTGTTTTTTCCCTCACCCCCTGCCAGCTCACCTGAAACCAAGTGAGACTTTTTCAACAATGTAGCGACTCCTCCCAACCCGCTATTGAGTCACCTAACTAATTACTAAGTGCCGTTCTCCCAGTTCATAATAATCATTTCCTTAATCCTCTGCCAACTAATCTGATGTCAGGTGGGCTTTTTGCGACATTGTATTGACCATATCCTTCCAGCTAATTATATAATATTATCCGCCTCAAACCATAGACTTTTAGCCCCCCTCTTCATAGCTCAACCAATCCTTTCTTTCCTCCCTCCTCTTTCCCTCCGCCCAAAGATATGTATATATACGGTGTTGGACTTGTTTATTTTTACCTGATGATGTTATGTTATAACGAAACCTGGGTAGTAAAAATTAAAAAGTTTATGTGGAAAAGTAAAGTGGTTTGATTATTAAAAGTCAGTACTTAGAATAATGGGTCTTGTAGCTGGGATATAGTTGCCTATTATATATTTTATTTTAAATAACTGTGTAATTGAATTTAAAGTGTGCAAGAATTTTCTGTTAATCTTAATAAAAATTCACTATCAAACAGTTTTAATGATTTACTATTTTCTCAATAGCTTTCAAAAACTTTCCAATAAATAAATTTTATTTTTCTGGTACTAAATACAAAGGATGATCATTATCATGTTTCTTATCATTAAATGATAGATGAAAAGAGGTGAATGTGCTTGGAAAATCTGCCTACAAAGTATTTTCCCTATTCTGTAAGAAGGAATGTTGATCATGTCAATGCAGTTTTGTGTGAATGGGATCTCTCAATATGCATGTATGCGGGTCCCACATTTTCTCACTCTAGACAATATAAAAGCACTTTGAGCCACATTATGTATCAAACACATTAAAAATGTAATTCTTTTCACTGGATTATTCTCTGCTCTCACCTCTTGCCTGGCAAAACCAATGTAAACTTGATCATTACAAGATAATAATTACTTAATAGTTCAAGTTTTTGAATAAACCTGAGGTTGGGCAACTTTATTAGTTATTAAGCCAGATAGGGCACAGCCTACAATGGCTTTCAGTCTAGGCCATCAATTGTTGGGTGTATTAGACAACCTGTAGCATGCAACAAAAGAAATATATTTCATGAAAAAAATTATCTGAGATCATCTATCTTCTTAGGATTCATGAATTAAAGGGGAAACTATCGATATCAAATATTTGATCTTTAATAGATTACAGCAGTACCTAATTCAATTACTTTCTAAAAGATTTTTCATGACTGGATACTTACCTGTGGGATTTGAGTTTGCTGCCGAGCTGACTCATCCTGAACCAGAAGGCACAACTGTAGGAATTTTGAATGCAGTGGTGCAAGTCTTTGGAATAACTTTCACCACAGCATATGGACAAGTCTTCACCGCAGCAGGTGATTTCGTGGCAAACCTCACACTGGCAGGTGCCCTCACATTTGGTCTGGTATTGACTGTATTCATTCCATCAGATCTTAGGAGACAAGCAGCTTTTGCAAAAGGGCATCCTAGTTCTCCCAAATATTGAGCTGCATTTCAGAAGCCTGGTAAAATACTGTACACATTCAAGCAAACATTAATTACCATATCAAAATATCATCATAATGTACAGAAAATTTAAACTGATAATGAAGAAATCACATTATTTATGTGCAAACAAAGACAATAAAATTTTGCTCTGGGCAACCTAAATGCAAATGAACACATACCATGTGAAGTATTATATTCAATGCTCATATAGGCCTATAGAGATAATTACCCCATTTACTTGAACAAATGAGGAGTCCTTTTCCCTCTAAATTTATAGGTGATGTATGTATAAATATTTAAAAAGTGCATAAATTATGGTACATAGCTGATAGTATGTTGAACCAGAAGCATACCATCACATATTTTTAGTAAGTTATTAGCAATTCCTTTGCACTTTGATAAACATTTCATTATTATGCTATTTGCCATGAAATTAGAACATTAAAAGGATGTCATATTTGAGCCTTAGACTTTTAAAACAGGCAACAGCTTCAAAAATAGTCTTCCTTGATGAAAAAAGTCTATTCTAAATTGTAACAAATTGACAATATTAGGCTAGTTTCAATTAATCATTGGACATGAAAATTTTAATACACTTGATTTTACATTGATAAGAGTACTTTGGGGTAAATGACAATGACCACAAATACCATATTTTTCATAGGTTAAAAAAGTCTTCTAAAGAATTAGTAAGAAATTCTTAAGTGAATTCAGACAATACAATTCATGAACCCCAAGTAATATAATTTATAACTGCAACTATTATAATTCTATTTACTGTTTAAATGTAATGAACTGAAATCTAATTTTGGAAAATGAGGTCACTGAAATTATTGCAGGTCAAAATTATAATCCAGTATCTCATAACTAATTCATTGTTGCTCTATATATAAGTGTTCTTAGCTCAGAAAATGTGATTTTTTAATTGTGATACTTGTGATAGCTGTTTGAGCAGAAGTCTCCTAGATGAAAGGCCTGCCTTTGAGATGCATGTGTAAAAATCTATTGTTATTCATGTGTGTAAATTGTTTAATGGGATATGGAAATATATAATAATGATTTTCTTTTGGTTCCTATTGGGATTTTAGGGCATACAGTAAAAGCCTGGCAATCCAAGATGTATTATAATGTACATACAAACTTTGAAGTGCATATTGTTCAATAAGTTCTCTTGCAACAATCTTTAGATCAATAAATCCCAACTTAATCTATGCACAAACTCAGTAGGCAGTGATTCAAAAAATTAACCCTGACAGGTTTATCCCCCTAAATAACACTTCGGTACATTCCAAAGTCATGCACATCCATCAGCAAAAAATAACACTAAGAATGATGAACTTTTGTCCATTAAACTACAAGGTCACTGATGATGATATGAATATTAACAATCACTACAAAATATAAACCTCTTTTTTCCTTGTAAAGCCATGCAACTAATCCTAGTTCAATGTTAAAAACATTTCCATTTCTGTGAAACAGTTCATTATTCCCACAGCATTTAAAAGATCAAAAATATTGTTATTGGTGTAAATATTATTTTCCAGTAACTAAAAAATACACAGGTATATAGGCTTTTACTGTATGTAGCTGAAGAGGGGAACTTTAAAATGTCATATTCAACAAAATTTAAGAATATAAAGTTTAAGGTGAGGAATTTTGGGCATGTAAACACAAACAATAGCACATTTGAAAAGAGATTTACTTTAGTAAAATCATACTATGAACATTACCAAATCTGACTTGGTGCATTTGAGTATTCCAGAAATTGTAACCATTAAGGGATCAATTTGTAGATATAGAGATTACAGAGTAATTATTTCATGGAGGGAATGGAAATACACAAAGGCTGTATTATATTTCTGTGCTATTTTGTGACTAATTTTCTTCCATGTTAGATATAGTTTAGTAATTCTGTTATGATTTGGTCATATACCAAAATGATATTTTTTATTGGTATCTGTGATATTAGAAGATCAGATGTATCTTGGTGTTGTTTAAATGTAAAGTAGGGATAATATGTTGATGTGGCTACTGTATAAAAATTGTTCGTGTCTTGTATATAGGTTTTACCAACAAAGTTACCATAATGACAATCCACCACAATGGAGACTTTGATGTTGTACAATGCTCACAAAAGCAATCAGTCAATCCAATGGTTTAACTCTATTTCAAGACAACATAAATTGGTTTTGGAACCGATTGCTTATTATGTAAACATTCAAAACTTGACAGTTTGATTTTAACACAACCTAACCAGGTAAAAACGAAAAACCAAGCTCAATGGGTCTTTATAAAATAATATTGGGTTTTTAAATCAATACATTTCTCAATTTCAGATCTTATGGCACTAACAGGAATACAATTTTATAATTTTGAATCTTTTAAGTGCTTTAACAGATCTCTGGCACTAAGTGATTCACCACCAAATCTTTATTTTTTCATACTTTTAACAATGACTGAGTGTATAATTTGAAATATGCCTTGTTTGTTTAATCATCCTTTTTAATACTGAAAAATCAAATGTATTCTGCAGCATGTGACATGTAAATTATGGTATGCATTATATTTTTTATTTTTCATCTGTATATTTTCATATGTATGTAGAAACAACATGTCTTTCCGGTTATGGTGCCAAAATCGGAAATACAACAATCATTTGTCTTCCAATTAAAAAAAACATCATTTGTAACTGTGATACACAGTTCTGAAAAATAAACTACTATGGTAAACATAATGCTAGTTCTCTTTCTTTACCTTTCATTGAAGGTTTTTATATGAACCAATTGTCTTGAATAACCATCACCTAATTAGCTTTCCAATTACATATGTGGCTGTCAATGTACACTTAGCCATCAACTCCTCAACATAACAATATCCATCAGCCTATTCTGATCCATCCTATCATGGTTCAGAATCCTAAACGGTAGATTTTCCATCATACCATATCCTATGATTTATGATATAAGACGTGGAGACAGGGGCCTTATTTTTAATAAGAGTTCTGAATAAAGCCCTTATAGTATTTTATTTATACACTCCAAAATAAGAGTCTATACATGAAAGTAAGTCTCACCCACAATCCCTTTTCCTTCAAAAACCAAACCTACTTCCAGATCAAAGGCTGTGCCATGGGAATTAGATTTAGTCCGTCCTATATGAACCTCTGCCTCAATCATCTTGAGGAAAAATTCCTCTTCAATTATTCCTTGAAACCACTCATCGGGCTCTGATTCATCAAACAACACTTTCCTCCCTTGAATACATGGTACAGAATCTATTAACCCCTTTCTCTGTGCCCTCAATGACCCCACCACTCCTTTAACTATACCATTTATCCCTCTAAAATAACTTTTCTCAATGCTACATCCACACTGTTATTGGCCCTGTAGTAATGCTGAATCTCTCAATAGATTTCACAATAACCTCCATCACTCTCTCCTCCAATTTGGTAATTAGTATCGCTTCTCCATGTTAATATCCACAAACACTCCTACACACTCAAACCTTCCTCCGCCATAGACCCTCACTCTCTTCCCATCTGTACCACCTATTTTCATGGGATATATTCTCTTTATTCCATTCTTAAGGACTTTTTCTCCATCCTCAAAAACTATAATTTAAAATGGACGTACCTTTGGTCGTGAAGCAATGGAAAACAAAATAGCTAAGACCGTAAACTTGATTAGTACTAGGTTTAGGTTTGTTTGAGGGACAATTGAGAGTGCGATTCACAAAGGTCTAACCCACCAAAGGGATTTAGTGACTGTGAACATGAACTTGGGCCTCTTTTTTTTCTTCTTTTTTTAATTTATTTTTCATTCCTGTGTGAGTACAATGGGTCCCTGGCATAGGAGATATCATTGTAAACCCTGAGTGTGTGCATGAATCCAAATCACAATAGTGACTGTTATTCCTAAACACACCCTAGTGATTGAGTGGTTCTAAGTTTATTTCCTTATTTATTTTTACACTGTTTGTATGTATTGAGGTACACATCGGCCACTGTTTCCCAGACACACCCAAGTGATCGAGTGTGTGTTTCTTATCTTCCTCTTACTTGTCACATTGTTTTACCTACCCCCCTTAAAAACACTTGGTGCCAATCAAGTTTGCGGTCTTGGATATCTTGTTTTCTATATATGTGCAGTTATGCACTCATGAACATATTTCATATTGTAAGAATAACCATATTTTTCTCCTCTCTTCTATGTATTCTCTAGTATAAATTAATGATCTGATATTTCAGTTGATTAGCATACTAAAAATTTGGTTGAAAATCATTTAGAACATATCCAAGTCATGGATAACAAATTCAATACTTGCATCAATAATTACACCTTTTTAAATGTTCTACAATTACAAATGTTTAATAACCTTGTAGAAGAGAAGAGGATTTATTTCATTAGTTATTATGGACCATCACTTTAAGAACCATGTTAAGTATTGAGAATGGAATTCCAAGCAGATTTATTCAACAAACTTACAATTAAGATAATATAGATGGGCTGTTAATGGCCAATAAAGACCAAAATTTAAAATCAGTTATAAAAAACAGTTTATGAGTGCATGAAAATTTCTAGCAATTGTTGTAAAAAAATAAACAAGAGATGGATTTTACATGATGGTTGCTGGATGACACCAAGGACCAATATCAATTCTAAATTTTAGGCATCATGAGTTCCTCCCTTAATATTAGCCCAATAGACTATTAGGTCTAAGTGCTTGGAGCTCTCAATCCCAACAATCCATCTAGCTAGTTCTACCCTAGTGGACATCTTACACTGTTATCAGAAATAATTTTAAGGACAAATTAATGGCACAGCTTATATTGCAGTAAAAGTATGCTAGTTTGGTTAACCTAAGTTGATGTATTTGATGACTTGTAAATAATAAGGTTCCCATTATTGGCTAATCAAACCTATTTTGAATTTTTAGCAGAATGAAATGATTATGTAAAGCATTGAATCATATTATGATAAGAAGTAAGAGCATGGATGCTAAACACTGAGTCAAGACACCAACTCCTGTCGGACCACTAAATGGTTTTCCAAAGAAGTCTTGAATGATTTCAATACAGTTTATTACCTACCATGAAATTCACATATACATGGTTAGTTTTGCTGGGGAGGCAAATGACAGCTAAGGCCATTTGAGCCATTAGGGATGGGTGAGAAAGGAAGGGTGTAGAGAAACCTAGCATCGGCATTAGCCTACTCTTGTCGAAAGGTGCCAAGGGGTCCGCAGTTTAATATCCCATCCGACGGACATCGTACTCACTTGAAGTGCTCTCCACAAAGCACCTCAAGTAGGGATCGGGATACCACTGAAAAATATTTGTTGTCTCTAGGATTTGAACCCAGGCCTTTGCGGTGGGAAGCCTGTACATTAGCCTCCCTACCATCCCAATCCCCCATATACATGGTGCTGCAACATAACTTCCTTTTTTAAAGGGGTTTTGGTTAATAAAAAAGGAGTTTATGTTGCCGCACTCTGTATATATGCTGTTCCATGAGAAATAGTAAATGGCATGCATCAAAAAAATTACTTAACGTTTTAAAATTTTCTGTTCATAGGAAAAATTGTTAATAAATTAATGATGTAGTAGGTTATGGGAAAACCTCCAGTGATAAAAATTCTTAGAACAACCAATGGCTTTAAAATTGACGAAATACGCTATTCTTTCACACCAATAGAAATTAAAGGCAATAAAACATTCCTAATAGTTTGTTTGCTAAACTGAGACCTGCTATGCTCTTGGTTTTGTAATATCATTGGTACATATTCCATCCCTTAAGTAAACCCAGAGCATAAATAGAAAAACATCATCAAAAATAAAACAGAAATTGATCACAGTCATGCTTTACTTAATGAAAAATGTCATTTTCAAAGCTGTTACCATACAATATTCCCATTGCCATGACAAACTATCTTCTCTATGAGGAAATTGTCAGTTTGATGCTCACTAAGACCATCCAAGAAAAAGAGGAAGGCAGAAGTTCATATAGTATGAGAAATCCAATTAATTTTCTAATTAAGTGTTGGAGTAGATGATTAACCTTTACATCTCTGGAGGTATATATTTCAATACAGCCTCAAAGTGCAGAAAGGTGAAGACTTGTATGAGCATGAGATTGGTAGGAAACCAAGAGTCAAGAATCATTAACATTTTTATTTTTTTCATTTGAATTAACCTGGAAAATCTGATGAAAAAATTATCAACTGGACCTTCCTTTATAAAAGACAGGACACATTTTGCATAATGTCCTGCCAAAGGGGTAACAGTTGAAGAACCCTTGAAATTAATTCATAAGGATTTTTGATGAATTCCATGACCCTTCCCATGATTCCATAGACAATTCCATAATTTTCAATCCTAGTTGGTACGACAGTCTTTTAATTTTAGTATTTACTAAATAATTTAACTGTACTAAAAAAACTTAATTGGTCATTAATATTTTTAATCAAATACCAAAAAAGGTAATTTAGTACATTAACACCCGGGTTGAGTAATTTAGTGGTAATTGTGTTGGAGCCAAATAATTAACAACTAAATACATTTAACTATGATATAGCAATCTTTAATAATACCTACCTGTAAAATCCTTTCTGGAAGCTATGAGTTTTGAATTTGCTGCTCAAAGTACAGGAGAAAATCGACCAATTTTCACTTGCTGCTATAGATAACAGTGTGGTTGCTATGGGAGCGATTGCTGCGATACTGGACTACGAATAAAAAGGCGGTACGAAAAATATTATTGAATGAAAGTCAGTTATTCTATTGTATACCACAAAGAAGTCACATCAATAGTTTTTTAATGAGATAATTCACCTGCTTGCTTCATCAGCAAACTTTCAAACATGATTATTTGAATCAAAACAAATAGACTACGAATGAAACTGCACCTTTTTACACTTGAGAACAATTGTTTCGTTATTCTTTTATTACTAATTCGATATAAACCTATATGCGATTCTCAGAACGAATTGATGTATACATGGCTGGCTTTCCAAACTCGAGGCCCAGCTTTAATTCGCAGACGAGTCTGAATTTTCAACTGGGTGATTGACCTCGGATAGACGTTTTGGAAACCACATTGAACAGGATCCCTCGTCGTAAAATTCCATATGCCGTTACTCCCGTCCACTTTTGCGTGACATCTTTACGCGACTCGATTATCGTAATACACATCAATTGCAACAGACCCGGGGAATTCCCCCACTACTAAGTTGAGGGATGCAAAAAAATTGCATAGCAGAAATAAAATTTTCTGTTTTGTATCAAATAGTGTTGTCACTTGGGCTTTGCTGGGAACTGTTCATTTTTGTTTCCTTTGAATGACTAAGCAGGCCCAGTTAGTTATTCTTGAAAGCTAGTTAAGTTGGAGTCAGCATTAATTAAAAATAATACATTGACAAAAATTCAAAAAACATTTACTGGTAAGTAATGTTTTCATCCTAATTCTTAGCTTGCCTGAAATGAACTAATTTCAGTTCAGTTTGATAGTATTTGATGTTCAAGTTGATAAACTGAATGTACTATAGATCAAAGATAAAATTAACTGGAATTACCACACGTGTACCAAATAGCATTTTTTTACACACTTATTCGATTCCCAATAAATTAATAATATAAAACAAAAAATAATGATTAATTAAAAATAAAAACTAAAAATACACTACACTAAAAATCACAAACAACGTTAATTACCTATTACCGCCTAATGTTGCTGCTTAAAGTAAGGCTGATTTCACTTCGCTAACCCGTCCTCCCCTTTTCCTTAACAAAATACTTGGTCTCAATCTCTTACTAAAACGTTACATACCTTTAACAATAGTTAAAAATAACGTTAAAATCTAGAGAATGAAAAAGCGAGTCCAGAAATAAGTAGAAATAAACCTTCCCACATTGGAAAAATCCTGCCAAATTATAAAATGCCATTAGATCATAAGTTTTTGCTGGAATACAAACCTTAACGTGCCTTGTGTGTTTTGATAACCGCTAGAGCTTAGCTGACTGGCACAATGATAATTGCTCCTGGTAAGGTGACCAATCCCTTTAGAGGGATTGAGGGAATTTACGTTAAATGGAGGCGAGTGGAGGGCTGCAATAAACCAATCCTAGGATTGAAATACTGATGAAGAAGTTTGGTGATCAATGTCAAATTGGTCGAAGGGTCGGAGCCAGATGAAAGGTGGTCCCCGCAGAGTTTGGTCCTATGCGAAGCAGCTCTAATGGGCGTATGACTAAAACGACGTGGCAATAACGGTGAAACTGTCGCATTAAAAACGTTATTGCGGAAACCACCTCAAATATTTGTGCCAAGAAAATATGTTAGGCACGGTTCTAAGAATGAGTCCAGACAGACCACATGACTGTGAACCGTGTAGCGCAGCCGGAGAGGCAAGGCTTCCGCGGTCGTCAAATCCCAGCAAAGTGAAATAGACAGCAGTAAAAAGCACGAAAGAAGACCGAATAAGTTAGAATAGGGACTTTGGAATGTTGGGAGAGCAGCGAGGGGTAGCAATTGTATTTAAGAAAGTGAACGAATACTGTTTGCAGAAGTAAAAGCTAAACCAACGAATTTGGTCAGTATTCAGGTATAGATGTACATGCCAACATCCCATCATGGAGGAAGAAACGATCAAATAGAAGAAATAATTGCGGCTGTCCCTGGGAGGAAATATCAGATAGCTACCGAGGCCCGGAACGGAGGTGAGCGAAGGGAGAGATAAGGTGCGAGAGAAGTACGGTGTGTGAGAGAGGGACGGTGCGATTTAGGAACAAGGAATCATCACGGGTAGAGCATAAATGAGTTATTCAGGGGAAATGGTTTAATCATAACAAAAACTTAATTACAACACAAAAATAGGCATAGTAATTCATGAAAAATATCCGGTGACTAATCAAGATATCAGTAAGACTTCATTATGTATAGATTTAGGAATGGCGTGCACTCGTAAGCCTGTAAATAAATCGCGCAGTTTCCCGGGATATGATATCCTCGCAGATTTAGATTTTAATTTAGTGTTAATTAAGGATAAACTCAGATTTAAGAGGATGAACTGGGGAAGAGAGTGGAGGAAATGGAATGTAGAAGCATTACTCGGGCCGAAAATGAAGGAGATGCTATACTTAAAACGGTATACGAAAATGGAATCTGTAATTATTCCGCAAAAGCGCATTATCAACATCCACATAAGCCTGCGAGAAGACTGAAGTTGATAACTGATGCATAACGTGTCAAATTGACGGACGATTGACAAGAGAGAGCTTTCAATCAATGCAATTGGTTGAAATTAGTTCCAAGCAATTGAAAACTAACAGGTGTGCATTATTTATGTTCACTGAATAGCAACAGAGTTCTCTCCGTATTCAAAGGTTCAATTTTTTAAGTCGTATACCTTACATTTAATCATTAATATTTTTTTCGTGGATAGTTTTTGGTGAGTAATACAAACACATAGGCATGAAATTATGATAGAAGATGTCTTCGGTGTATTTTTTAAGTGTTATCATTCTCATTTGCCCCTGCAAACACCACTCACGCCACAAGACATTAGAGAAATTAGATTTTAATAATAAAAAAGTTAGCACCTTAAAACAAGCTTAGCTTAAATTTTCATTACTATTTTAAAAACTGGAGCTTGGCTTAATGGTACGAAGTTGTGTCCAATTCCTCGAGCTGCCGTCGTCGTGACATATTGGCAATGCTAAAATAGCATCGGCAAATGCATTGCTCTGTGGTGGTCATTTGTCGTTTTCGTCTAACGACACCAACGTTAAAAATAAAATGGAAGGGAATTCGGAGTTGATGCGACTGACTTTTATCTACTCGATGCAGGCTGTAAAAGGATGAGTTGTAATAATTCTAAAGAGAAGGCTAACAATCACCAATCAAACCATTTCGTTTTGTGCGACGAAGATTTTGCCCGCTGTTTGTGTTTCCTTTTACCATTACTCTATATAAATATATACCTATATTAACAATTTGAGGCATACAGATTTCATCGATCCGCAACTTTGTTTAAAAATATATTAAATAGCACATGATAATCTGCAACATGCTGCATTAGAACATCATTTTGCAAACGGAAGGAAATTAGTTTTAATATTCGACGAAACATAGCTCTGTAACGTAATCAGAACATTGTGTTTTTGAGGAATGGATTCGCAGAAGGTTATGAAGATTGATGACATCTTTGCGGAACAACCTAAGTTTTAGGAAGACGTGGAAGGAAAAGTTTTTATGAGCTCATTCGTACCATTAATGAGGGAGGAATACGGCCGGAAGGCTTCGTGAGATCAGTATTAATCCTCATCCCAGAAATGGGAAAGCAAACAGTAACCATAAGTTTGAGTTCGCTCGTAGCAATAATATACTCACGATCATCAGCAAAACAATGTATAAGAGAGCAAATGTTTACGAAGTAGGTTTTGTAAAATATAGTAGACGGGAGGCATGGGCGAATTACACATAGCCTGTGTATCAGACTACACAGTTGGGTGTGCTGAATGGGGATTCGGAATAAGCAGAATTAGGCAGGGGGTAAAGAATTCAAATTAAAGAAAAAAAAGAAAGGGCTCCATTGTAGTCCGTTTTTTCTCATTATGTGCGGGGAAAGATTCAGGGTGATGCCTCTGGGAAACCTTATCTTCAGTCAAGCTGTGTGATTTTTCGGGTACCAGCAATCAACCAGGGTCAACAATGGGCGGCACAGGGAAATAAATTGCCCCCACCTCCTTCCCTGAATGTTTGAATTCTACACACCATGTAGGGTTTGTGACAAGATGACCTCTCACAACCAACCTTTGACACAGAGGAAATGGTAAGAGAGGCATGGATGGGCGGAGGGGAGAGTGAAACTTGGAAGGAAGAACCATCAAATTAGATTTGCAGAAAATCATGCTTAAATTAGACAGTCAGCCGAAGGATTGCAATTATTAATACATTATTGCTTAGCACATTACAGAATCAGTGTGATTGGCATGGGGTCGCGGGAAATCAATAATAAGAAAACGAAGGTAAAACGTTTCTCAAGAAATAGGAAGACTAAAATAAACAAAATGGGGGATATAAACTATAACAGGCAGTTCACCTACTAAGGATAAGTTTTAGAAGGTGGGCACAGTAGTAACAACATAAGAATAGCGTTAGCTAAAGAAGCATGCATGAATACGCGAATGTTAATCTCGGGCACCATAAGTGAAAATATAAAGAAAACAAGCATAATGTGGCGGAAGCGCTCATAGGGTCCAATCGGAGTCGCTATCGCAGTGACCTTCTTCTACGGTTCCTTCTCTTTAAATTTCTACTCGATAATCGGCTTAAGACCTTCACCATTTCTTTAAAGTTAAAGTTACATCCACGCAAACTTGGTAGGTGAAGTTCGTTCTCCGAATGCCAAACATGAAAAATTCCCCGATAACCCATAATCGCTGTGCCGCAACCTTCAGCGAAACCTCTCTCACGGTTTTAAAGATGATTCCTCGAATATGTGCGGTTTTCCAGATTTGATACTGCATACGAAAAATAGTATCTCGAAACGGCTCAACGGGAAGCGTGACAACAATTCGTTTTATAAATACACGTTTTAGCAACCCAACACGTAAAACCACAGATAAAGTTAAGTAGTGAGAACTTCCTCCGGAAAGGGAATATAAAGATCGCAAATTATAATGATAATTCCGTAAATCCTGTGTGCCAAGCTACCTATATAAACCGCAGAAATGTAATGCTTGAAAGGAGTTCAAGAAGCGACGTTTATCCGTGTTTGGTCCTTAAGTTCAGCTTCCAGGCGCTATCTTCACCAAAACTTGCTTTCAAGAAGCTGCACGCAGTTGTGCCGGTTTTCCATATCCGTAAGATAACATCATTTGAGGTAGGGTTGCTCTAAGTTTTATTTTGAGTTTTAGTAATGGTTTCAATGAGACCACTTTATTATTAGTATCGTAACACAGTCATAAACGGTTTATTCACGAATGTCCAAAATTTCAATTTCACCATGCTGCAACCTGTTTTTTTATATCTTGTTCCATAAACCCTTGGTTGCAAACGAAGCTGTTGTGGCTTGTGGTGTAAAATCAGTAAAGAATTTTTTAAAGAAATACAATTTTTCCTTTTTCTCTTAATTTTTTTTTTCGTCGAGCGCATTTTATCATCGAACCTTGCTCAACTCAGTTCGAACCCATCTTCCCATCCATCCTGTCATGGCCTGTGCGTAATATCGGTATAACACTTACAAAAATAAAATGAAATGCATTGGTTAGTACGTCGTACCAGATCAGTGATACTGAGTCACGACGGTCGCTTTACAGACATCGACCCCCTTAGTCTATTAGATGCGAGACTAACTCGTTTCAAATTTCACAATTTCGTACTTGAAATATTTCATGGTCAGTAATTTCCCGTTTATTTACTTTTTATTTCCATCGATCGCTTTTTCACAAAAATGTCCATTTGGACCGGGAAGATAGACTAGTGTTCAGGCATCAATTTCGGAAGCTCATAAGCAATTACACTCTGAAATTGTTGCATTGTAACGCATATTAGCGGATGACTTGTCAAAAGTTACCGTCGCGGCATCTCCCGTAGTTTCTTGGAATTTCTTATAAGCAATTGATGAAATTAACTTCCCGAAGTGCCACAAGTCACTTTTTATTGGTAAGATCTATTAATAATTGTTTAACGATGAATAGGAGAAATAAATGCGACACTTTCACGAAAAGCACGAGGCATGCGCATGGAAGGCAGAGGAGGAAGGTTTCTTCTTCTTCATGATTTTCCATGGGACAGGCACAGAACGCGGTCCATTTTTTTGCCGATTCCTGGTGACCGGGCAACCAAATGCTCCTTTTTAAATGAATTTAATCCTGGGGCATCGGACAATCTTGTTCACGAATTACCGGAGGCAGAAGGAAGTGAATTGAAGTTTGTCAAAATGGGATCTATCTAGTTTTGCAAAGAAAAGAAGGACATGTTGCTCACAATCTAAAAATTGACTGCTGTTTGTTCACAAGAAACTGTATTTCAGCCAATGCACTCGCTTTCCAAATATAGAATTGCTCTAAAAGATTCCTTCAGCTTACTCAGGGTTAAGAATTATATGACTATGCTACTAAAATGCAATTCTAAGTGTACATACTGTACACAATTATGAATATTAGGAAGATTGTAATGATATTGGCTTGGCTCGTCAATCGTTTTATGCAGTATGTGTCTGTATAAGATCTGCAGATAAAAAATGGAATAGGCACCCATAATTGATTGAATTTAGATGTTGTTTTGAGAGATGATGCCAAGTAGCTGTTTTTGAAAGCTGCTGTCTGATGCACGAGACGTCATCGAAAACTCTCTCTCTCAAGAAGATACAGGGTCTCACAGAAAACTATTTTCTTCACAATTTTTCAAAAAAATTCTGACGATAGAAAAATCTAAAACAAGGTATCCTCTTAAATTTCAGCATGTGATTTCACCTAGAGAGTTTTTGAGCATCCTGGTGTGTTAGTACATAGTGTATATCTTCTATTGGTAGAGCACCCGTAAGAGCAGGCTAGCTGTAAAAATAGTTCGTTCAGAAGATATACTAGCTTTTTCAGAATGGAGAGAGTAGGCCTGGAGTGTTATTGGGCTCTGGTTTCTCTAAATGAGCTTCAAAAAAAAAGCCAAAAGGTCAGTGACCATTAGAAGAAAATCATCATCATCATCTGCAGCTCTACAGCCTGGTGTGGGCCTTGGCTTCCTCTATGATATGCCTCCATTCAGTTCTTGTTCTTGCTTTTTCCTTCCATCTTGTAACTCCCATTGCCTTCGAGTCATCCTCCACATCCTGTAGCCATCTCTTCCTTGGTCTACCTCTTCTTCTGACTCCTTCCATCTTGCTATTAAGTATCAGTTTGGCCATTCTGTCATTTTCCATCCTTTCTACATGACCCAACCACGCCAGCCGCAGTGACTTGGCAAATCTAACTATGTCCTTCCCTTCCCTTCTAGTAATTCATTTATCTCCATGTTCATTCTAATTCTCCATCTCTCTCCTTCTCTAATTGGGCCATAGATTCTCCTTAACATTTTTCTTTCGAATTTTCTAAGTGTTTCCTCATCCTGACTTGTTAATGTCCATGTTTCAGCTCCATAAGTTACCACGGGTCTAATAAGCGTTTTATAGATCTTCATTTTTGTGTTCCTTGATAGTAACATTGATTGAGGATTGTTACATTTGCAAAGTATGCCCTGTTACCTTCCATTACCCTTTGGTCACCTCCGTGGATATCTTATTTTCATTGTTAAGCCTTACTCCTAGATAGGTAAATTCCTTGACACCCTCAAACTCTTAATTCCCAATTATTATGTTTTGTAGGTGCCGCTTGCTCTGATGAGCTGACATTTTCACGTATTTGGTCTTCTCTTCACTAACCTTCAGCCCCACTTCTTTACCAGTGTTTTCTAAAATGTTAAACATTTCTTTTAGATCATTCACATTTCGTACAATTAGTGCTATATCATCTGCATATGCGAATCCTTGCTGGGATTTATGCACTATGGTCCCTCTTAGTTTCAATTCTTTCATTGCATTATGTAGGGTCAGGTTGAATAACGTGGCTGAGAGAGCATCTCCTTGTCTTACCCTCAAGGTAATCTTAAATGCTCTACTTGCTCTACCCCTAATAAAGGCTTTACATTGTGATTCATGCAATGTCAATTGAACCAGTCTAATCAGTTTCCTTGGAATATCATAACCTCTCAACACACGTATCATCTCTTTCCTGTTCACGCTGTCGAAGGCTTGTTTGAAGTCAATGAAGAGTATATGCAAGTCAACATTATATTCATAGCATTTCTCCATTGTTTGTCTTACCGAGAATATCTGGTCAATACCACTTCTACCAGCTCTAAAGCCACACTGATATTCTTTCAGTATGTCTTCAGCATAGGTGCTTATGCGTTTTAGGAGAAGACTGGTGAAAATTTTATATGGTACATTCAGTAATGTAATGCCCCTATAGTTTTTGCAATCATATTTGTCACCTTTTTTTTCTTGGACAAGTCAAACCTGTCTTAGAAGAAAATGCTGAACATGAAATGGGTACTGCTAAGACTGGTAACCTTAAATACCATGCCTTTTGTTACACTAAATGTCAACAAAAAGTCTCTTATGATTGGCCCATGATGACCTGCAAAAATTATACAAGACTGACCCATCAGGGAATGAGCATAATGACACCTGGACTTTTAGTGCTTGGAATTTGAGAGGTGTGCATGGAATGGAGAGAGTTGGTGAAGTGAACGACTGCAGGATATATCAATGTCTTAATTGTAAATACAATTGAGTTCATAGGGCATGATACTGGTGATATAATGGAAATGATAAATAATATCAGGAGTCAATGGTAGTGCATATGGGGCTGAGGGAGTAGGCGTGATTCTGAATGATTAGACCAGGATGCATGTAAATAAATATGAGTTAGCATCCCCTAAATTGCTCTGCATTCATATGAAAGTTGGAATTGGAAGAATTTTAATTGCAGTTAGTTAAGCACCAAGGAATGAAATGGCCAAAAATGGGAATGATTAGAGTTTTGGAGAAATTTAAGAGAAGTTCTGAGTGTCTGTAACCCTGGCATTCAGAAACATAAATGGTTGGTTTTGTGTGAGAAGGGTTTTTATTTGAGAACTATTAATGAATGATAATGGTGAAAACTTGCTAAAGTTGTGCATTAAAAATGGAAACATTTGTCTTTAACACCTTGTTCAAGCATCAAAATATTATTTCAACTACACTTACACTCGTATACATTGCAAAGGAGTGTAGCAGCATTATTAATTTTGTTATAAATGAGAATTTGCAGGTGATTGTAAAGGATATGAGGCCAATGACAGCCCCTGAGTAGGTAATAAATGATAATAGTTTCAAAAGTACGCCAGGAGAGAGAAAATGGCTAGCATGGAAGATTAAAGATTGGAAAAAATAATTGAAACTAAAAGTTGAAATGCTGTAAGACAAACATGTGAGAATGCAGCATGAATACATGCTTGAGGATAAGTTGAACATGATCCATTCATGATCATAAAGTAAACAATGATATTTACAGTTGGGGTTATACTTTTCACTGAAAATGTTGAAACTTATGGCCAAAAATATCTCCAAATTCAAAGATGCCATGTTGACATATCCTATTTAGCACCTAACCTCTTCTAGTTAAACTTCATTAATGATGTAAGACCAAAAAAATGGGCACAAAAATATAAGAATGGTATGTTTAAAAACAGTCAAGATGATCTTAACTTAAAATGAATCTCTGATACACAGAAACCATGCATTTGTTGCAGTAATTATATTAACATTGTCACTAAATTAATTTCTATATTCTAGTTTCAGTTTTTTATTATATTAATATTTTAATTAGCAATATAATTATTATTAATGGTAATCTACCAAATACAGTAGGTTTTTGATGGACACAGGCACAATAGTAACTCCCTTGACTCTCCCACAGAACACAACCTGATACACTAAAATAAGTCTCTCTTCAATTCAGCATACTTCCTTCCTACCTTCATTCCATCCAACATGCCTGCCCTATTACTTCCCATTCCACATTTACCTATCATTCTCCCCTTTATTATAGTCTTCAACATCCTATTCCCAATCAAAATGCTCTGCATCTACCTTTCTTGTTTCCTTTTCATTTCTCCAAACAATCCTATCTTCTCGCCCACCATGCCTAGAACTTCCTCCCTTGTTTTTCATTCTGTCCATTTCACCTTTTCCATCCTTCTCCAAATCCCACATTTCAAATCCTACAATCTACACCTTTGATATTGCTTCAATGACCATGTCTACATGCAATTCAAAACCATGATCCATATCGAAGTTTTGACAGCCACTTCTTAACACCCTTACTCAATGTCCCTGATATCAATTTCCTCTTCCTTGTGAAGGCTTTTTTGTCTAATGCAATTCTTCTTCTTCCATCCCTACAATTACTTTGACCATTTTCGTCCAGAATTTAATTAACATTTTCAATAGAAATTTCAACATTCATTTAGGATATAAATAATAACAAGAGGTAAACATTTTGAATTAATGTGATTCATCTACCTACTACAGTTGTTGTCATAATAGTATCCCAAAATTATCATTTTTAAATAACTGCTTCATGCATTTATGAAGTGTTTTCAATTTTAGACTACTTGAGTAGTCTATAGTTAGAAAAAAGTCTATAGTTAGGAACAAAAAAAATTGTCATATGCAGGTATGCAAAACTAAGTGCCATTAGCTGATGAAAGAACAATGGAAATTTTGATACCTGAATCACTATTACTTGAACTAAAAAAGTCGTACAACAAACTTGAACCCACTCAGTGTCTTTCATAAATCATATATTGGGCAAACTTCATATATACTTCACTGCGCTATAAGATTACAAGTAAAGTCCTGAATTACAGTAATGGAGAAACTCAAAAAATGACAATAAAGAGCATAAAATTTGAAACTAATCGGTCAAATTCCAAGATGAAACAACAGAAATAGGTCATCAAGAGGAAAGCTCACTGCTTCTATCGTTTATGGACAAGCCATACACAAAACAAAAGGTAGAACACTTAAAAGTAGGTAAGCTGTTTTATTTGCAGTGATTAAAAATAATTTATTATGAAACTATCTAAAAAAGGTGAAAGTTTTAAAGAAAAAACTGCATCTATAATCAAGAATAAGTTTTTTAGAAAGGAATAGGATTTTGCAACAAACCATCCTGGGAAGATAAGTATCAACATAGTTCCATTTTTTTCAAAACTAGTTAAATAGCATATGCTGCAAAACAAAAGCCTAATGCAGAACTAGAAAGTATTTGATACTAAGAAACAGACTGACTTTTATTTATGCAGACTGCATAAATAAAAAATTGCCTATAAAAGTGTTAATCGTAAAACTGGTCCCTTTTCAGCAGGAAAATTAAGTATAGGGAAAAAATAATTAGCATACTCCTAAGATCTTAATAAACCCAACTGCTCAGATTTAACTTCTTATTTATTTTCCCCTCGCATGGTTTCCTGAAAAAACTACACCATTATGCCTTCTATTAATAGCAATAGAGAAGCTATAAATAAAATATTAATTAAATTATACATTTGTTCTCAAAGGCAACAATGTCATTTATCAATGATTCCAGAAACAGAGCAGAGATATTAGTGATACATGGGATAAAAATGATATTTCTATTCAAATACTTTTATTTCAATAAAGCTTGAGTTCATTAATTGAAGAGTAGTTAGCAATATAATGTCTCTCATACTGTTTATGGAAACTTAAATAAGTTTATGTTCTATATTAATTTGAAATGTAACTTTTTAATAGTTTAAATCATATGAATCTTGGTTGACTGCAAATGTACCTAATGATAATGGCACACTTTATTTAGAGAGGGCCTGTCAGTTGGTATTGATATGCACTACAAGTTAATAAATTTCACCCTATTGTTAAAACTTTTAAAGTTTTTATTCTGATTTTAACTGATGTGTATTTTACCACTTCAGTGGCCATGGAGAATATCTCTTGTTCGAAAAATTGCCAAGTGAAATCACCAGAATGGAAACCAATATCTGACGGAGTCATTCCTGATGATGCATTTTTTGCTGGGAGTGATCTGAATTGTCCTCTATTTGTTGGCAGAGCTTACCATGAAGGTGACATTTTGCCAGGGAAAGTCAGCCTTTCAACTAAAGTATGTTACGTGCCCTGGCGAGGGAAAGAATACGAGAAGAGAGAATATGAGGTACAATTGAATCAAATCTTATACATGTGCATGGAATCAATTTGAAGACATTTCTTTCTCATTTTTTCTTTCCCAATCAGCATGATGGTATATTCTTCTGACTGAGTAAAGAGCTATATTAATTGGTTAATTTTCGATTTACTATACGAGAGAAGTATTAATATTCCAGATAAAATTGTGAGTAAAATGATTTGAGATGCCAACTGTAATTCATTGCTGCAACATATTTTCAACTGACCTTCAAAGATATGCTTTCAAATAGAGAATTAAGAGTGGATTCAATTTTTTATTAACTTAATAATTGTACACATTCATTAACCCACCAATAACTCATTCCTCATTTTTATTTGGTTAATAATACTATTTAAAAAGATACTTAAAATAATACTACTAAGAATTGTTAAAATTGTGTGTTAATTGCTTTTGCATCATATGGATTATGTCTTTATCACCTCAATCTGACTTTAATTTCTCCATTTGTTTGTTACTTCCACATTTGTGTTGTTGGTGAAAACATGGAGTCTATTAAATGAATTAATTAATTTGTTATTGATATACATGGGTCACGGCAGTCCAGGGGTAGAGCGTTAGACTACTGACCAGAGGGCCCGGGTTCGATTCCTGGGCAAGCCACTCTGGATACCTGGAGCTCCACCCAAGCTATGTGATTTTTTTGATACCAGATCTTCCTGGGAAACTAATAAGTATAATAAAAATAAACTAATAAAAATAAACGGCACAGGGAAAGGAAATGGCCCCCCTGCCTACCCTAATGTGTGAATTTCAGTGTCGGGCTTAGTACTGGGTGAACTCTACCATCACCTACCAAAACGACCTTCGGGTTGATTACTTTGTTTATGGTTTATATTGGTAAACAGCATCAAAAAGTCCTGTAATTTTAATCAACATTTGACAAATTTTTTCTTCTCATTTAAAGAAGGGAATATCATAAATAAGTTTAATCATCGATGTTGAGAGCACTCAAAATTACAAAAATATATGTATAATTCAAAGATGTTGAGGCACACATTATACTGAATACCGAAAAACATCACCTAAAAACCTGTGGCCTAATTATCACATTTCAATCAACAGACTGTTATAAAATTAAGACTTGCAGGCAAAATATATTGAATTATACTATATCATGACCAAAGTGAATAACACTATGTATATAATTCTACACTTTCTCAATAAGAGTTCCCTTTCACAATCAATTCTTAATTAATGCAGAATTTTAAATACTATGATGTCCTTGCATAAATACCAAAGTTAATACACATTAGTTGACAGCTATTCAAAGATTTTAAAAATTTTTGGTATGAAAATATTTTTTTCACAGGTGCTGACTGGAAATAATTATAAATGGGTGCCTTATCAAACAAAATCAATTCTGGTGAATGCTGTTCCAGGAGGAATGACCAACGATGGAACCACTCTGTATATTGGTCGCACCACCTACAATAATGCTCTAACTCTTGGAAAGGTAATTTCAGCAAGGATGGTGAATGTGCCACATTTTATGTTGCATAGCATAAAAATACTTCATACTTGTAACTGTATTTGTCCAAACGATCCTATCAACCTTTTCAATTCATAATATAGGTACCTAATGATATCAAATAATTTGAACCTGTTAAAAAATATTATTTAAGAACGGATTAGTAGAATATATGTCCCTTAATTCAACAGTGGGTATATCTCTATAATATGTACTTGAAACTACGCTGGATTCCTATTTGCTGGTTTAGAATAACTGATTCACAATGAGTTTTTACATTTAAATCTTTATATGCAGTAACAACACTAGTTTTTCAGGATAAAACAATACCAAAAGTAATATTTCAAAAATATATCACAACAATGAGATGTGAATATTATTATTATAGGTACTCTACTGGTTAAGGTAAGTTTTGGATGGACACAAACTAATAAAAAATTCACTTGTCTCTTCTAACCAAACACAACCCAACATCTTACTCTACAACAAAGTCCCTCTTCATCTCCACATACTTCTTTCCTCCTTTCATTCTACCCAACACCCATATCCTACTCCTGACCCTTCCTCATTTGCCTAACATTTTCCCCTCTATTACAGTCTTGAACACCCCATTGCCAATAAATATGCTTTGTATTCATTTCTTCTGTCTCATTAGGATTTCTCCAATCAATACCCTCTCCTCCCCCATTATACCAAGCTAATGGATGTGAATATAAGTTTTTAAAATACTGTACATCACTTACATCATTAATAAGTACTTATTTGTACCTTTTAACATAAAACCAATAATTACACATTTATTTAATGGAGCAAATATTGACCCCTGATTCCCCACATTTGATTCTCCATGATACTTTGTCCTGTCACCTTACTCCTTATAGCTCATACAGCTTTTTAAATCAAGTGTGCCTAAAGACTCTGTGGTTTGATTTCTCAGATTTTTCTTTCAATAAAGGATGTTTTTTTCATTCAACATGGTATCACCATTGGTATCAATGTGCCTACTATAATTTTAAAACTAATTTATTTCTAGTGAGCTATATTTATTATCTACTATGATTATTATGTATCAAAACACTAGCAAACTTAAGGGCATGATGATGGTAATGGAAATGCAATCACCTCAAAATTCCATTAGTAGAAATTGTCAATATTTCCCTTTTTCTATTGATGATCATAATATTCGAATTGCGCTAGGCAAGGAGGCTTTCTCAAGGAGGAGGGAGTTGATGACGGGGACGTTGAGTAGGGATGTTAAGACAAGACTCGTAAAAACTCTGATATGGAGCATAGCTATGTACGGCGCGGAAACGTGGTCGCTGAAGCAGGAGGATAGACGTAGATTGGAGGCTTTTGAAATGTGGGTGTGGAGAAGAATGGAGAAGGTGAAATGGACCGAAAGGAAAACAAATGAGGAAGTACTAGAGATGGTGGGGGAGGAGAGGGGATTGTTGAGAGAAATCCTATGGAGGCAGGAAAAATGGATGAAAGGCATATTGAGCGGTAGTGGAATGTTGAAGAAGGTAATAGAGGGGAGAATGTTGGGCAAGCGTGGTAAGGGTAGGAACAGGATAGGGATGTTGGACGGGATGAAGGGAGGAAAGAAGTACACCGAGATGAAGAGGGACCTGATATAGATTAGTTTGCTAGGTGGGGAGTCACAAAATGTTTATTTGATAGTTGTGTCCATCCAAAAACCTACCTTAACCGGTAGATTACCTAATAAAAAAAAAATATGCTATTGATGATGTTGTTGTTCCCATTTGATAAGAGTGTCATGGCATCAGAAATCCTCACCCTACCAAGATCATTCTCAACTCTAAGACAGGAATATCATTTCTTCCATTGAAGATTGCAATATTAATGGATTCTCCCAAATACAAAAAATGTGTTCTTGACACCTTTTATTTAAAGAATGTGAAATGGTTCCCAAGGGCTTTAAAATTCTGAATATAAGTATCCAGTAAACCATAAATTAATCTGGAACTTTTTGTCTAAAAGCTGTGGCCTCTCAACTCTACACAACTAAATGGGTAGCTCAAAGTCACCTTCAATTTGAAATTATAGCAGAGGTTTTTTTAATTTTATATTGGAGATTTCCTTTAGATTTTGCATTAAAACTGAATCCTTTCAATTGAATGAAAACTTAATGCCTCCAATTCAATTTTTTTAAACTCCTTGCCTAATCAGAAATCTATTTACTATCTCTATTCTATTCTATCTATATATCTATCCTATCTCTATCTCCACTGGCCCTGGTGGTGAAGGGGTAACATCCTTGTCTGCCAACCCGGAGGTCGCAGGTTCAAATCCCACCAGGGTGGTTTTTCCTCAACCTAGGGCTTGGATGAATGTAAATGTCCAAAGTCTGATGTAAAGGGCGAAGTGCTGTTTTCGGACTAATGTAAAATAAATAAATAAATCATGAGGATAAACAAAACTTTGCCCATTTACTTACACAAGGTAAACTATCATGGGAGATATAATGGCCGATTTCCTCTATTTCTTTCATTAGACTATGCCATGCCAATTACCAACTACTTCTGCTTGTTTCATAGATGAGGCATTTCTTAACTTAACAAATAATTGGCAATACTATGGAGCAGTGAATACAACATAATTACTCTATGAAGTGTTGAATGCTTCCTCACAACTAATACTTATCAAATGGTGCTTTGCCTTTCATTATTTCCTCACAACTAGTGCTTATCAAATCCAGTTTGCCTTTCATTATTTCCTTTTTATTGCCTTCATCCTGCCCAAGAAGCCTTTTCCCCACTTGCCCATCACCCTTTCATTATGGTCTCAACTCAATAGTACTCAACTAAATCTCAACATCTCCTCCACTCACTTATATTGGCTTCCTTCTGTTTTGTTCAACATCTTCCTCTCTTCTCCCAACCATACTTAAAATTTTGTAATTAATCTTCCTTTCCATTCAAAATATTTTCACTGTTCTTTTCCAATTGTATCTGAAACATTCCCCATTTATGTTCAACCTTCACCTCAAAGACAAGGTTACCACACCAAACAGCATGGCACTCTGTTTACCATTTTTGGCAAGCATGCCTGTCATAAAATCCCTTCTCCTTGAAACTAGTTCTTCCTTCAAAGTAATTTTTCTGCTAACTCAACTCCACTGCTCCTTTGTTCACAAAATATTGCCTAAATATGCAACCTGTTCCACTGATTTCATACAGCTTTAATGTTTAATTTCACCTTATTACATAATCAGAATTTTCTTGCTTTCATTTTCTTGAAACTAATCTTCATCACACATTTTGTGTATTGACTCATTAAGGTTCTTAATTTATAAAAGTAGGTATAGAAGGCCTGTATGGAAAGGATACAGCCATGCATTATTTTGGGAAAAATAGCCTACCTAGAACACTGAAGCCTTAGCCCCTTCAAAGAATTCTCTTTTAGGATCTCACACACTTATTTCAGCATCTCTCCCACTTTTGAAATCAATCAGAAAATCCTTTTTCCAAATGATCATTAGCAGCCTTATCACATTCTCTTTTACCTCGTCAACGTCAAGAATTTCATGCTTCAGTTGTAGGGGTCTTGTTCCAAACTGCAAACCATGCCCCAGATTTTCTAAAAAAGGTCATGCCTGGAGATGAGTCATGGGTCTATGGCTATGACCCTGAAACAAAAGCTCAAGTCTTCCCAACAGTCAGTTGGTGAGATAAAGGAGAATTCGACAAGGCAGCTGACGACCATTCCAAAAAAGGGCTTTGCCAATTGCTTTGAAAAATGGAAGACATACTGGGACAATTGGGTGAGGTGAGGAGTACTTCAAACGGGACTAAGGTCTCATTGTTCTAGGTAGGCTATTTTTTCAATACATTATGTGGCTGGATAGTTCCCAAACAGATGTCATATATTTGTAATTTAACTGATTGCAGCACACTTCTAGAATGACTTCAAGATTGAGAGAGGACATTTGATATTTTCAGATGATTTTATGATATTCAAAACACAATGTGTTTAAATTTTAGATATTCATCTCAAGACAAGCATAATTCAATATTGTTTAACATAGTTGACTTGGGAAAACATTCGCTCTCCTAGTAATCATTTAGCAAAAAAAGTAAACATTTATCAAAATGTATACTTTTTTATTATACCGATTCCTAATTTACAAATTCATTAGTCTAGGCTGTTGTAACAAGAAATGCATTTTGAAAGATTTTTAATTGTATCTTCACAGGTCTATCCATACACTGGACTTATCTATATTCCATCTTCAGGATTAGAGCATACTTTCACCCAGTATGATATTTTAGTGTTCAAATCATAATATATAACCAAATATGAAGAGCAACATTCAATGGTTACCAAATACAGATTTTCTACCTAAAGAAAATACCATATTATCTAAACTCACCTTTCCAAATGGAAGAGCTCAATTAGGCAAACATTATATGCAACTGATTTTTGGTCTTTATGTAAAATGTCAAAATCATGATATTAACCATGATAAGAATAAATATATATTATGATTTATTTGGGCAAAAGAGTTTAAGAAATGATACAAAATATGATATGCATGATGATAACTATTCTGCAAAAATTATGTATCATTAAAAAATAAAAGTTTTTACTTCAATTTATAATGTTATGCCAAATGGAGAAAAGCTAGAGAAGACAATCTTCGTTAAAAATGATATGATTATGATAAGGTAATCTACCAGTTAAGGTAGGTTTTGAATGGACAAAACTCCCAAATAAATATTTTGTGACTCCTTAAAAAACATGACCCAGCAACCTACTCTACATCAGGTCCCTCTTCATCTCTGTGTACTTTCTTCCTCCCTTCATCCCATCCAACATCCTTATCCTGTCCCTGCTCTTTTCTCATTTGCCAAACATTTTCCCCTCTATTACCGTCTTCAATATCCCACTACCGCTCAATACACCTTTTATCCATTTTTCCTGCCTCCTTAGGATTTCTCCCAACAAACCTCTCCCCTTGTCCACCATACATTGTACTTCCTCATTTGTTTTCCTTTTGGTCCATTTCACCTTCTCCATTCTTTTCCACATCAACATTGAAAAATCCTCCAATCTATGTCTATCTTCCGGCTTCAGGGACCACATTTCCACAAAGTACATAGTACTCCATATCAAAGTTTCTATGAGTCTTTTCCTGGCATCCTAACTCAAAGTCCCTGTCATCAACATTTCCCGGTGGTGGCGGGGTAACATCCTCGCCTACCAACTAGGAGGTCGTGGGTTCGATTCCGGTCAAGGTGTATTTTCCTCCATCTAGGGCTTGGTTGTATGTAATTGTTTTCATTGTAATGTCTGTAATGTAAGGGTTGGGTGGAAGATTGGACAATAAGTCTCAACCTCGCCCAATTAAGTCAACAAATAAAATAAATAACTCAACTCCCTCCTCCTTGTGAAAGGCTCCTTGCCTAGCACAATTCTTCTCCTTACGTCCCTACTACTTTGACCATGTTTATCCAAAACACTTCCGAGATATGTAAACTGTTCTACTGCTCTAGTTTTTGGCCCCCTATTTTAATGTTTAGCTTAACCTTTTTCTTTCTGGAAAGTCTCATAACCTTTGTTTTATTAATATTGATTCTCATCTCATATCTGTTGCACTGAATTTCCAATTCACTCACCAATGTTTGCAACCCCTTGTTGGCTCTCGTCCCCACCACTGTATATTATTCTATAATTATCACTCCAGTAATCCCCACTTTCCTTCCATCTCACCTCGCATAGACCTAAAATATCTATATTTCCTCTTTCCATCTCTTGCTAAATATTCTCTAATTTTCCTGTCCTCACCATGATGTAGGTAGTAAAAATGATATAGGTAGCTTTTTTTCAAAGAGGCGGCATATTGGCCATTTGTTTTCATTCTGGTATTCCTCACTAGTCATGTTCATAGAAAGGTAAAGGCGACTGCCCTATAAAAGGGTACTGGCTAACTTCAGCCATATGGAATAACTTTGGCAGTGAAACCACTGTTCTCCATATTATATGTTGAGAGAACACTCAATAATAGACTGTACATCTGCATGCTTTTGTGCCATTCATAATACTTGCAAGACAAGTGTGTTAATGGCGAGTCAATTACCTTTTACCTATCAAACATTAGGACTATGATAGCAAAATCTAAAAGTCGATGAAAAATCATATGCTCCTAAGACAATCTTCAAAATCAATCTATGTTAACCAAAAATACTCCTAAGGGGTGAGGGGATACTCATATACTAGTATCTTGGTCAACTGTTTAGCACTTTTTTTATGCATGTTAGTTCAGGGAGTGGCAACATAACGTCTTTTTTTGAAAGAGTTAAGTGTTTTAAAGAAGGAAGTTAAGTTCCCGCAGCCTGAATGTATGCCCAAAAATATCCCAAGTGTGTGAGTTTCACTCACTTTTGGGATTAGTACTAAGTGAGCGCTACCCTCGCCTATCAAAGCGACCTTCAGTTTGACAACTGTGTAAATATGAAGTGAATAAACAAATATATATATTATAAACACAAACACATATAAACACGTGTTATGCAATATAGGATTATAATAGGGATTGGCGAAATTTTGGATCCATAACTCACGCCGTTAGTTTGAGCATACCATACAGATATTTTCACCTAGGTATTACACATTACCGACACGCGGTATTTCAGTCGGAATCATTCGAGAATGTGTTGAAAAAACTTGAGGCGCGTCGCGCATTTTGGCGCATGCGTTAGTGTGGGAGGTTAGTACACATCGCCTGCTCTGTGACGACGCAGTTCGTACAATAGCACTGGGAGAGATTGTGCATTGAATTCGTGTTTGTACTTCGGTTGTTCGGCGTTGTAAGGACGTCGTAATGGTTAAATGTAAGTTTGCAAGTTATGACCTTTATTCCATGTAACTATTTTATATTTATACCGCCTAGTCATTCTTCGTAATAACAATATGAGAAACGTAATTAATATAGGCAGGTTGTTTTGATTCCGCATAATATGTGTATTGTTTGTTTAGAAAAACCGTCATTTAAGGACGAAATTAAGGTCATAATAAGTTTTTCTTAGTCCACCGGGTACTTATATTTTCTGTTATCATCCATTTTAGCTTGTGAACCTATAAAAAAAACTGCTTATCATGAAGATTGTGAAAGAAAGCATCAGTGTCACATTTTTTAAGAGACGAGAAAACTTTTACACCGCATAAGTGTTACAAACAAAATTAGGTTGCCGAAAGAAAACATCCTTCCCCAAAGCTTTGGCGATCAGCTGATTTGATGGCGTACTTATTTGTCATTACATGCGCATGTATGAAAAAGAGTAAAATCTGAAATGGTTTTGCCGCATTTCTTTATCAATACATACTTAGATACAATTTTATTTGTATTTATAACACCAACAGAAATGTCATTTTTGAAAGTGTAGGCCACCGCTATTATTCTAATTATTTGAACGTAAAATCAATTACGATAATAGGTAATTTAGCTAATAGGTAGGAAATTTAACCATAATGTGCTCTTTGGTGGGTGTAGGTTGTCAATGCCAAACCGTCCGTATTTTCGATCCAGTCGCGGCGGAAAAATTACAACGTTAACGTACAAGTGAACAGGCTCCTCATTTATATACAATGTCGTCATTGCATCGCTGTTCCGTTGCAAGCATGGCCATGATCTGCTTTACTTCTCGGAATTAATAATTCTCAACGGTCACTTACTCTCTCGATTAGATTGTTATCCACGATGTTCAATGTAATCTAATTTCACTTCACCGCTGTCAGTTTTCCACAGTATTTTCCATATTTATTGCTATAGTATATGCCAATTCATATTTGTGGAACCGTATATATTTTTTCTCTAACCCGAGGGATAAAATATTTCGGGAAATAATGGTAGAGCGTATTCCAATTTTCTTGAAAAAAGCGGATATTTCATTCAAAGTACGTACCCATATGCTGATGTCGCAGGAGACTGTGGCAGTTGTTTAGGCCTAGTCATATCTACTCCGATATCGAACGTGTTGTTGTTGGCTACATAAAAATCGGTCATTGATTGGGAAAAATACGCATGAATGAAAAAAGTAATATTTTCAATAGAACCTTCATACAGAATTAAAATAAAACTGAATCGAAATAGCGTTAAAGTGTGAACATATTTTTACACATTGTTTAATGGAGAGTATTTATTCCGTATATGCTAGCCTTGACATAGTGATCACATCGAACTAAAAATTATTGTATTACGAAAATCCATATGCAATTTTTCTAGAAATTATTTCGAAACCTTCATTCTGTGTACATGACTGACTTAATCAATAAAAATATGGAAAAATGGCCAATGTATTTTATCATTCTAATCTGAATTCCATAAAATGTCACCCACATTGGTGTGGGTGTCAAGGTCATTCGGAAAGGCAAAGTAACATACAATGCAAGTACCTACTGTTCACAACAGCCTGTGGTAATAGCAATAATATATTCATCTGATATGTGCCATGCATAAAAAAAGTTTGAATTCTATTTGTCAGAAGTGGTACTTTTAATTTTTCCCTAACACTCCCTCATCTCATATCTGGTTTCCTATCTCTTGAAAGTTTTACAGCGATTGTCTTTTTCAATTTTTTTGTATTTACCTAATCTATTCATCTTCACATATGAGGTATTCCCCATGTATGCCATGATGTACCTCATACCCACACAGGACAAATTCATCCATTTTGTGCATACTGTATACATATCCACTGTGGATATCCATTGCTTCTATAGATTCCTCCAAAGCATACACAAAGGATATCCAAGGCTGGATAGAAGTACACTAGTAGATACATGACACATGCTTCCTAAAATACCTACATGATACACATGATGGATACAGTTTTTATGCACCAAGGGCAATGGAATGTGGTCAGTTATTTGAATATCCTCACCATATATAGGCTTATCTAATTTCAAACTTAAGTTTGAGACCAAGTTTAAATTGTTATTAAATTATGCTGCAAGCATTTTCCACATATTGAAATGCTACAACAAAAGCTTTGTTTATTAAATGTTATGAATGGCCTAGTACTTAATGTGTAATATTGAACCCAAATTTTCTGTAAATATGTATATACTGATAGGTATCTAGCCATGGGTACGCAATGTGTATCCATTATTTTTATATATAAATATATATATACTCATGTATTGTTTATTAAAAAGATATATTTACATGAAATCTGCTTTTTATGGATTAACTAAGGATGTTTATTTGAAATATAAATTTACAAAAATAGACTCAAGGTACTATAGTGTACACATTAATATCACAGTTATACTGAGGCTTAAAATATACACAAGTTGTATATTGTATTTTTTAAATGAAAATTTAAAAGAATCCATTATAACTTGGTGAAATGACACAACTCGATCAAAGAATGGTTTTTTGTTTTTCCTCTCTGTCCATTTCACCTTTTCCACCCTTCTCCTCACCCACATTTCAAAAGACTCCAATGTATGCCTATCATCATGCTTCAATGGCCTTGTTCATCAATTCCCTCCTCCTTGTGGAAACTTCTCTTCCCATTGCAAATTTTCCTTCTTATGCCCCTACCACTTTTACCATTTTGGTCCAAAACATTTTCAACTTGGGTAAACTCTTCTGTGTGCTGCAGTTTATGATCTCCTATTTTGTTTAACCTACCTTCCCTCTTTCTCAAAGTCAAGTAACTTTGGTTTTTTACATTTATTTTCATCCAATACCTATCACCTTGATTTTCTAATGCTCTCAGCATGCTTGCTCCTTGGGTGACTGGCATACTTCAATGAATTCATGAATTATCAGCTGAGTTTCATTTAATCCTCAGTAATACCCATGCCTCTTTTACCATTTCCTCTGAATATGTGTTGAAAAGCACAGGTGTTGATAAGACTTTCCTGTTGTCACCCTTTTTATAACAATGCCCATTCTGACTAAATCTGCCATTCACACCAGAGAAGCGAGAGAATTTACAGGTTGCAGATACCTGTAAGTCATCTACCTATCTAATCTACTCTATTTTCTGCAATGCATTAGTTAAGTATACTGATTTTAATCATTGAATGCCTTCTCAGAATTTATGAAACACACAAATGCCTCCTGATTGTATTCTACATTCCTCTCTTTCATTGGCCTTATTACTCTAATAGTATCATGCTCCCCTGTCTGAAACCAGTTTTCATTTGCCATCCTCTCATTTTAGATCCAAAGCCCCACTTAAGCTGTGTGTGTGTAAACTATTTTATTGTTCAATAGTTCTTGCCTACGACAACTGCCTATCCCTATGATGGGATATGAACTATGCTGCTCTAATGAAATATTCTGGCCAAATCACTCTACAGGTTGGAATATAGTTGAGACCTGGTCACTTTCTAAGATCAAGGGATCTATATTCTTTGTAAATACTTTTTGTAAGAATGAACATGGTTAGGTAGACATAAATCCATCATGATCAATTGATAGATTGTCATGATAGTTGTAGCAACTCAACTTTTATGTAAGTACCTTTGAAAAATAATCAACTTATTAGCTAGCCTTTTTTTTGGCCATAATCAGATGACATTGAATTATAAAACATATGCTTGAGGATGATCATTATATATTTATTACATTTATCATAAAAACTTCCCAAATGCCTTTGGATTGTAATAGTTCAAGATATAGTCACTAATGTTCTCTGGTGCTAGCTCGTTACTAGAAATACTGTTTTTGTATTAGTGTTCTTATATTCTTTATAAGTTTCCTTTTTAAGAATTAAACTATTAGGGCATTGTTTAACTCTTGCTTTATGTGGTTTATATTGTGGATTTCTGTTGTATAACCATTAGGTATTTTGTGCTGTGTAGGCATTATTCTATCCTCAATCTTCTCCTCTAATTAAAGCCCTTAAGAGGCTCTTGTGTGCATTATGTATCCAATCCATCCCTATTTTCTTGCAAGGATTTGGTTTGAGATCTTTTTTAGAATCTCCATATTTGTTAGCTCATCTACCTATTGTACACTTGGTGATATTTCATGATACCAAAAATTAAAGTGGTCGAGT
This sequence comes from Hetaerina titia, assembly GCA_037158775.1. NCBI lineage: Eukaryota > Metazoa > Arthropoda > Insecta > Odonata > Calopterygidae > Hetaerina > Hetaerina titia. The sequence goes on from CM073769.1 coordinate 32,010,073, forward strand.
TTTCGGTACTCTGTTTTTCATACACTCAGCTATTCACTGAAAAAAATATGCTCTTAAAAAACGCCTTCAGAAGATTTTTTCTTAAGCTTAGGTTGGTCTCATTGAATATTAAACATATCTTTGCCTTATGAAAGGTAGTGTTCACAGAATTTATTGTGCTGAAAATTCCCCTTTTGTTACATCCATCAGTTTTTTTATTTTAGTAATTATAAAGATTAATGTTTGTGGATTTGTTAGAGACTCCCCATGTATCCCAGACTATGTATTGCACTTAGTGTCCCAACTTAGGAAGATATGCATCTTCTTCTTATTTATTTGACATTCTAATTTTTAATGAAAGCAGTTTCTGATTCCTTCAGCATTGAACATTTGACCATAATGGAAAGCAAAAGAATAATTCTCAAAAATTCTTTTTAATTGGGAGAGAAGATGTCCATTTAATGCTTCATGATCAAAAGGCAGAAATAAAGTCTTCATGAAAACTAAAGTCGATTGGGAGCGTGTGTTACTTTTCCAATGGTATTATATAGAAAGGTGTGAACCTAAATTCACTTTTAAAGAGTAAGAGTTATTTCTAATTTTGTTTACTTAGAAATCAAAATTCCTGTCTGATATATAAGCCAATGTATATGCCGTAAACAGAGGGAGTGTGTTTGGGTAGCCTGTAATGGACTGAAAGATTTATTTGAACTGCCAGTAGTTCTTAAGGTCAGTATCAAGCTACTCCAGGAACATAAGCAAAGAATTTATTAGTAAATTACTACAATGGAAATCAATTAGATTTGCTGATGACCAGGCTTTGGTTTGTCAGTCAGCCAAGGGGTTGCAAGCATTGCTGAGTGAATTGAAAATTCAGTGCAATAGATATTGGGATGAGAATCAATATTAATAAAACCAAGGTTATGCGATTTTCCAGAAAGAAAAAGGCCAAGCTAAATATTAAAATAGGAGGGGAAAAAATAGAGCAGGTAGAACAGTTTACTTACCTCTGAAGTGTTTTGGACCAACAGGGTCAAAGTAGTAGGGACATAAGGAAAAGAATTGCACTGGGCAAAGAGGCTTTCACAAGGAGGAGGGAGTTGATGACGGGGACGTTGAGTAGGGAGATAAAGAAAAGACTCATAAAAACTTTGATATGGAGCGTAGCTATGTACAGCGCAGAAACGTGGTCACTGAAGCAGGAGGATAGACATAGATTGGAGGCTTTTGAAATGTGGGTGTGGAGAAGAATGGAGAAGGTGAAATGGACCAAAAGGAAAGCAAATGAGGAAGTACTGGAGATGGTGGGCTAGGAGAGGGGTTTGTTGGGAGAAATCCTATGGAGGCAAGAAAAATGGATGAAAGGCATATTGAGCGGCAGTGGGATATTGAAGAGGGTAATAGAGAGGAAAATGTTAGGCAAATGAGGAAAGGGCAGGAACAGGATAGGGATGTTGGACAGGAAGGAAGGAAGTACACAGAGATGAAGAGGGATCTGATGTTGAGTAGTTTGCTTGATTGTGTTTTGTTTTGAGTCGCAAGCTATTTATTTGATAATTGTGTCCATCCAAAAACCTACCTTAACCGGTAGATTACCTTATTATAATACTACAATGGAGTTAACTTTCTTGATATAATTATCAGTACCATTCACGATACAGTAGAAATATTCAAGTCACATTAACTACCGCTTTGCAAAATATTTTGGTACTTAAAGATGTCTAGTTTGGGTATAAAAATCAACATCACTGAAAGTCAAGTAGTGTCATCCACACATTTTTATACATGATTTATGGTCTAAAATAATCAGACTGAAAAAAATTATTGTTGGGATAATAATGATTATTTTTATTATTCCAATAAAAATGAAGTTAATTTTTTATGTTTATGAAAAAATAAAATTTCCTACCATAAAAATCCTGATTCATTTTCTTTGGGTCATAATAGTGGTTGAAACAGATTATGAATGGGTCCCAGCATCTGATGGAGAAGTGCCTCCTGGGGCATTCGTGGGTGGAGAAGACCATAATGGTGATCTCTTCATTGGCAGAGTAGATCATAATAATGATTTACTCCCTGGAAAAATAAATCAGGCATACAAGTACTGTTATATTGCCTGGGGAGGACTGGAGCATGCAAAAAGCAAATACCAGGTTTGATAATTCAATAATATTTAAGTGTTTTAATATTTATTCTTTGTTTAAATGGTTAGGATTATTTAGGATGTTCTCTTCGTAAATGCTCAATTCAAAGTGTTTTTTAACCACTTTCACTTCATTTTTTGTGAAATAAAACTTTGTTCAAAAGCAAAGTGGAAGGAAGTTTTCATACTTTGATATGCTGAAATGAGAACATGAGTCATTGAAAATGAAAATTGTCCTTAAGCATACATAAAGCACCAAAACCAGCAGGTATATTATATTATATTTTTAGTAGAATTTTCTAAACAAATAATAAAATAATGTTGTACTAACATATCATTTGCATTAAAATAGGAAAACTGGTAATTGAATAGGAGTTTGGCAGTTTAGCCACCCAGCATATGTTAAGCTTTGGTTTTAATTTGAGGACTAGTGTCACTATTTTGACAATTATAAGCATGTATATATGTAATAAAATGAATAGCATCACTAAAATTATATTAATTTGAAATCAAATCAAAAACTTGGCGACTATTGTATGAATTTTAAAAATTGTTCATGGACTAATTTTCTCATAGAAACTGAATACATTTGCACCAATGAGGATGTTTGCAAGCCTCACTCAAATCATTAAATTTGCTAAACACAAATCAAATCCATCAAATGTGACATTGCACTTAACTTTTGTAAGCATTAAAAATACTTCAATTTGTTACTTGAATTCAGCTTTTTACCAATTTTGTCATAGTTTATATGATAGTGACTCATTATATTGTTTGGAATTTTGTTCATTATATGGCAAATGGCAATGGTAGGAAAGAAAATATGTGTAAAGTAAATTTCTTCTTTACAAATTAATTGTAACTTGAATATGGTTTTCAACTCACATCAATACAGTAATTAATCAATATTGTATGCATCTATTATTATTGCAGGTACTCTGTGGTAATGGATTAGAATGGGTACCCTCCTCAGGAAACAATATCCCTGCCGGTGCTGTACCTGGAGGGTTCAGCAAAGGGGAAGTGCTATACATTGGCAGAGCACCTCATATGGGAACATTACCAATTGGGAGGGTAAATAGTTACATATATTTAAATTTAATAAATTAAGAACACATGAAGCTGTATATGTGATTTGAAGTAGTATGATTGATGGAGTTAGGCAATATGGTTGCTGTAAGTTGTCTTACCAATATTGATTTGTTTGCATACCATTCTATATAAGTTTGCCATATGGAAAGGGAGTGAAACTTAATTTTTTTTTGTTATTTAGTATGTACGTATCATGTGCCCTTAAGAAGTTCTGTATAATTTATCTTCTTGGTAGTGGCATATCATGTGTGACCCATATGTGCTCATGTCCCTAATGAATCGCCTGAATGCTCATCTCAGAATTCCTAAGAGGTGAAAACTATTTATTTGAGCTGCATTTTTGAATTCAACTGAGTTATTGTCTCAATCAGTGACAACCGAAATGAATCCTATGATTTGAAGAGTGACTGGTAACACCTTTCTCTTACTTCCTCATTCTTATTCATTTAGATTTATAGTTCTGTTAGACACTCTACTTAGTGAAGTTTCAGTGATCTTGTGTTAACCTTTTTGGCATTTAAGCCCATTACTTTCCAGTTTTTTGGCCAATCTTTGGGTGACTTTATTGAATGAGAACTTGGGATGTCACGAATTGTCCACATTTTTCAATCTATGAGCTCAATGTTAATGCATCCTCCCCTGAATGAAGCTCATCCATTTTGCATTCTCCCCTGAAGGCTAGCAATGCAAGCAATTGACATCTCTATTACAGACACTGAAATAATCTGATTCTCTCCCACCATGGTGAATTAGTGGAGTATTTCCCCAATTTACACGGCTGCAATAATCTCTTGTCTAAATGACACATAAAAGATTTTGAAAATTATGGCATGCAAAAATATGCAGATATAAGGTTATTTCAATGGAATTGTCAGTTTCACATCACATCTCTTGTTACTAAGATCAAGTCGCATACTAACTTAGTCAACCTAAATGCCTCAACAAATGTAATCATTTCTGATACAGGGCATAGTTGGACAGGACAATTGAATACTTCAGAAGTTTTTAAAGAGCTCCTGTGAGTTGACTTAACATGTAGGACTAGAGCAAGAAAATAAACAGGGCAGGGAAAGGATGATGAACTATCAATGAATTTTCAAAATATGCTAGATGGAGAAAGAACTATATGCCAAGCACCCTTTTTCTACTACCTGAAGATTTGGATCATCAAGAGAAATGAACCCTAGAATGTAATATTTTACATTGAATGGTGATAAAATTCACCAGGAAACAAATGGAACTAGAGTGTTTCGGCTAGCTTTAGAACATGTTTGTTCCAAGGTTAATTTGACTGGGAAGAAATGTTTACCTGAGAGTTATGGTGAATATCAAGGACTAATAAAGGAAATTATTTCCAAAATTTAAATCACTTAGCAAAAGAATTTTTTTTCAAAGTTTTTCTATTCCCAATTTCTCTATCACCATTTCAAGCATTAAAAAGTGAAGTCATATACAAATTCCTAGGACTAAAATATAATAAAGAAATTGAACTATCTTATTCTTAACATTTCCACTATATCTCATTCTCAAGTTCTCCAAAAGAGCATTTAATCTTTTTCAACCTGTCCTTTTCCCACTTTTGCGGAGCTAACCCAAATGATTAATTCTTTCAAAATAATTGGGCCTGCTAGTAAGGAAAAGTATAACCATATATTGTGGCATTCAGCATCAAGAGAAAGGGTGATGGAAACATTAAAGGCCCAATTTAGTACTCTTTGCTACTTAGAGATTAGAAGAGACTACATCCAGCGGAATAGATGGACTCCCATACATAAACATACCTAGTTCTTTTGATAAGGCAACCAGCATGGAGGACGTGTTTTGATACATGGCTTCTAGATGGATGTGGGAATATGACATAATACAAATCATTGTATTCATTGAACTAATACAATTTCCAAAGTCTTCCTCCCCTGACAGTTATCACTTAAGCTATCACTACTACCTCTGTTTCTCTTTAACGGCTGCTTATTGTGGCTTATGTCTTTCAACCATCTCATCCGTTTAGTATATGGCAATTTCCATAGGGTAAACATCTTTGCATCATAAAAGTGATGTTTGCATAGTTAAAAGCTACCAGCCAGCACACTGAAGTGTCATTAAAACATCTATGAAAACTTAAAATTCCAAAGATATAATGGCACTTATTCAGAAGTGATCAAGTATCATAACTTTCTATTTTTGCATTAGCTGATTCTCATCAAAAACTGCTGTGATAAATGTAAAGTGTTGAAAACATTAAGGACAATGGGTAGTGCTACAAATGTTTCCAATACTCTATACCTTCAATCATTTCAAAGGTAAACATAATGGTGACATAAGTCCCAAGTCAGGGATTCTCCAACTCCAGATTTGAATTTTACTCAGATTCAACAAAAGGGAATTTATGCTAATACTAAGGGCATTTTTTACATATGCTGTTTTAAAATGCATGCTGCCATTTGGTACAAACATTTGTCTTCATAAAGAAATTATATTGATTTCAAGACCTATATTACATACATACACGTGTGCATGTCATTCAATTGCTTGTCTACAGCATCTAATTGTCCTAGACATGTTTTCCTTTGTAGTTAAGTGTCCATTGTATGTAATACTAACTGTAAATATTATATACTGTATTAAATTAAAATTTTTTCAACAATAATTATGTATAAATATCTAAATTTATGCACTTAGTGTAAATCATCAGTCTCAGTTTTGAAATTCTATCATCAGTAATCACTCAAAAGAAACATCTTTATCATCATGGTTCAATCAGCACTGTATTTTTCTTCAATCCCTTAAAATAATACCTCTTTATTGGGTACAATGTATGTGAGTAGGTTGTTTTTTAATAGCATTATAGCCAGCAGCAGTTGATTTGTAGCAAAACTTAGGCTCTAGGCTGTAGGCTCTACGTTAAATGTCCAGGAAAATATAGAAATATTCATGTGTGTGCACCTTCTCATTAAGTTTTATGGTTCAACCATGAACCTTATCTGCTTACCGTAGCAATTACATAGTGATAATATATTTTATTTGTCCAGCAATCAAGTTGTTATAACTGTTACACTTGATATAGGACACATTGGGGTAAAGTGGCAAAATACATATAATTGATACAAGACACACATCAGGCATTATTAAGAAATTCAGCAATTGAATAAAACATTTTTAATTTTAAGGACCTAAGCAGATTGACTTTAAATGCAGCCACACTTTTTTGAGTCTTAATCTCAGCTGGGAGTTTATTATAAAGTTGAAAAAATATAGCATCATCCATTTAAGGTATAATTTACACGTTACAACTAAGTATTTTTTTGTAAAAAATACCATTTCATGATGAGTGATAAAAACTAACAGTAACCATTTCAGCAATTATTTTCGTATGATGCCATAATAGAAGTTTTTAGATTTACACTAATGTGAGACCACTGATCATGCACATAGAAATGTGTAGTATGGGATGGAAGTATTTAAAACAATGAAAGTAAGGCTAACTAGAATTATCCAATGCCCTATTCTTAATTAATTTGTCAGGATCTAATGTTTTAGAAATATTGCTTGCCATAGCTGTTCCCCTACCTACTTTCATCATCTCATCTCTGAGAATCATTTTTTTAAATCCAAATTAATGCCACCTATTTCGGTGAAGCATTCCTTTGAAAGTCTTGACATTTTCACCCATAAACAATATTTTATTTAATGATGGCTATACTTTGCCCATAAAACTTTTGTTAGCCAAATGTTATACATTATTAGATAAAACATCTTCTAATATACTTCCCATGAGTAATCATTAATGAGACTTAAATAAACACCAATGACAGTGACAAGTGTGCCAATGTACATTTTATTTTACCAAATAGCATTAAAATTTCAAGTTCAAATTCTAATTCTCTCAGAATATGTTGCTCCACAGACAATGTACTCAGCCTCAGCTGTTGATAGTGCGATGGATGACTGCTTCTTTGATACCCTGTGTACCTGATTTTCATGTAATTACATGAGAGAACACTTATACTCTAGTGATTAGAATGATCACCACAATCAGTATCAGAATGAGCAACAACGGATAGAACCTTCTGAGCAGATGTTTTAATTGGAAGAAACATCATGAACCTGATGATTTTATGGGGTGTCTCCGAATTCTGTTCACCCATCGATTTGCTTCATCCCACAGTTACCTTGGGAAGTTGATTTCTGCTAGCATGGTACAAACAATATTAACCAATATTTTGTTTTCTCTTTTACTCACACTGTTCTGTTGGCTGATGTAAGGTATAGATTGCTGTAGATGTGTTCCCTTTTGACTGCAAAAATTTGTATGCTCATGTGACCTTAACTCTCCTCCATTATCACACATGGTATGAGCCGACTGGAAACAACCTGCGTTAATTAAAATCACTATCACCACCTCGGTTATTATCCTCAAGGCTTGTTTCATGAGGGTAGATGCTCATGCGACATCAAATTTTTGCTTGCTTCATCCTTGATCTTTAGTGGACAGATTATCATAACTTGTGAACAGTCATTGATAATAGTCTGGAAGTATCCCTCAGCTTTTTGTGTTGGTGTTTGGATTGGTCTACAAACGTAACTGTCTAGAAAATAATCAATTCTCCATGACCTTGGCTTGGATGTTTCATTGAAAGGTAACCTCTCTGCTTTTTCTTTACAACATGAACTACACACATCTTCACCATATGTAAGATTCATTGCAATATAATGTATCTCTGGTAGAATTATTTTTCATGTAGCTATAAAAAAATTACCATCAAAATTATATTCCATTTGAAATTAATTTCCACTTGGCATTAGTGCTTTCCTCTCTTGTAAAGTAACAGTGAGGATTTCATTGTTATTCTTATCGCTGAAATTACATTGTTTTAAACCAAGGACAATGAGTACACTGAAAGATACAATGCTACAGCCTTCTCTAAGGTCATGGTCATATTCACTATTTCTGTCACAAAGATCTCCGCCTGTCTTTGTTCCTCAAAACTTTACTCTGCATCTGAAATTCACCGTCTTTTTGGGCAGTTAATCTTGAGTGTGTTGGGTCTCCACAAATAAATTATCCTTCTGACTTACTGGCTGTGAATGTTCATTTTCTTTTTCATTTGCCTGTGATCTTTAGTTCTTCATTTATCATTCCACATCAAGTAGTCTGCTCTCAACAAATTCTATGGTGATCCCGGTTGTCATGTCATTCTTCTGGCATAGTTAGCATCAAGTAACATTCTTTGTCATTCTCATCTTATACTGGAGTTTACTCTCAAAGAAGCCCTTTAACTGTTACCTAGTGATCTCAGAAATCTTCTGTACTTTAATTTAACTTTATAAGCCTTTCTAAGCTCAAAAGCTTCATGTGCACCAGAAAAATGTCACAATGTTGAAATGGATATGGTGATCTAATATTGTTTAGCCCTTGGCACGTTATATTCAAGTAATATGGAAATAGAATGAGTAACTTTTGCTAACTTATCAATCATATGTACATTTAGAGCTCTTACTTGCTGTATCCATAACCATTTCCATAACCTGTCATGGGTAGGGGTGAAGAGAAGAATTATTAACAAGGTACATATTGATGCAGAAAAGAGAAATTGATTCAGTATCGTGTGACACAGATCCCACCAGAAGTTACCACATACAGGCAATACCTGCCATCTAGTATGAAATAGTTCAAATCCTAACAGGAGACACTTTTAACCATGGAGTCAGCCACTCAGCAAGGTGGATTTTTTAAAATGTGTTTAATATTGAAATTCCATCCTGGCTAGTTTCAATATACTGTCCAAGTTTCACTGACAATCAGAGATACTTTATGGAGTTTGATGATGTACAATGCAACAGAATTTGCACACAGATATAAAAAATCATATCTAATGGTACAGAAATTCACATAGCTCAATGAAAAACATTAAAGGCAATAATTGAAATGATCAAAACCTTAAGAGTCTACAGGCAATCAGTGTAACTATTTTTGTTTGAGTGTGCACCATCTGATTTTTAAAGTAGAAAAGCATCAGACTGAACAGTTTGTACATGTGTATATTATTTAACATTTTACGTGTAATATATATGACAATTAAAAGAACTTATCAAAAACCATAAAGAAAATTTAAAAATACAATCCAAAATTGATAGCATGGTATGTTATTACAAAGTGAAACCTATTCTCTTTACAGGTTCATCCCAGCCATGGTGTTTGCTATGTATCTTATGGTGGAAATGAATTCAGCTATAGTGACTATGAAATTCTGATACATAAGTCTACTTAAAAATTATTTGAGGGAAATCCACTATAAATCCTCCTCTTTTAATTGGATCCAATGAATTCAATAGGATTGGAGAAGAATTACATTATTTAGTTTGTATATGTAAATTATCTGATTGTTATGAGACAACTGAAGATGCATTTTATAAGTGCTTTATCTATCTCATTGATGAGTGCAGCTATGAATGCTGCACACTAATACAGTGGCTTTTGGTTAACCATGTATGTTAAATGAATGATCAACTCATATAAATAAGTAACTGGAACATAATCTTTTGGTTTGTGGCAATCATTTTGATTTATATCACATTTGTGGCCTAAAATGCAGAAATCATCTTACTGGTCAATTTTTAGTGATGCCACCTACTACAGCTACAATATGAAGTTGGTATTTGCACCAAAATTTAGCACTGCACACAAATGTCTTCATAAGGGAGCTAAACAGAATAGACAATGGTTAAGTGTTCAATACTATTCTGGAGTTCTCTCATTGGCTGTGTTTTTGTCAAATCTAATTTATTGTCCAGTATGTATAACTCATTGAATGTTTTGACAATAAATATTCCAGCAAGAAATTTTCCATAGTAATTTTCTCTGGTATACATCTGTACAGATTTGAAAGCTTTGGTAATTTCTTTTAAATAGTTAAGGAGATACTATAAAATTCAGGTTAATTATAAATGTGATAATATAAATGTAAAAGTAGATACAGATTGTAAATTTAGTCTAAATTAAACTTCTTGGTATTTATGTGTGTACATGTATAAATAAATATGAATGATTGAAGTAGACAAGATATTTATTTTATAGAATACCACTTAGATGATTTTATTGAAATGGATCTGACTTTATTCAGGTCTTCAACTCTTTTTGTGGTACCCAAGGGCCTAAGACCTAGAAAACCTGTCTATCCCTTTCGGTTGGAATATACATTCACAATTTATCGATGAAAAGTATAATAGTTTTTCCTTCATCAGCTTGTAGCATATATCTACTTTCAATGATGCTATTGTGTCATGGTGAGGGCTATCATCGTCAATAAATTAAATTGTCCTGTTTTTACCTAAGCTTGAAGAATTACAACTGGAGAATACTCTGATTAAAATATGTATATAAGTATCATACAACAATTATATGCATGAATATGCTAATTCAGTATGTATGTTTTCTAAACTTTATCCAGGGACATAAAGTGTCATTGGTATGGGGACATATCTTAAGTCTATGACTTATGTCCTATGTCTTTGAGCCTTTCCAGGTCCTACCCCCTCCTCCATGCTAGACTGTTTATGAAACTCAGTTCCCAAGTCTCACTTCTTCCTCACCTGAGATACATTTGGGATTCTCTTGAAGTGCTCTAGACTAAATATATGTTCTACTCACTGCACATTGCAAGTCAGTGTCAATGAAAGACTTTGAGTGTATGCAACACCAAATTAATGTATTTTAGTGAACTTGTGTAGCTTAAGTATTATATTGCAATAACAATGCAATTGCAATTATGCAATTGCATAATAATTACATCTTCTATGTACTGTCATAGCCTGTAAATATATAGCTATGCAGAAAATACATGCAAGTCCAGATCTAAACATACTTGTTATATCAATAATTTTGAAACCTTGGTGTTTCATTCAGTTAAGATTATCTCTAATACAGGCTTTTAAGATGTAAGAGTTAAAAACATGTGTTTTGGTATTTAATTATGATTTCACTATGCTTTCAATAATTCTAGAAATACACCATATCCATGGAAAATATCAAGTTCTATAATTTTGGTTAAAACATTATTCTTGAGTGAAGCCATAGTTTAAGGTATCATACAATCACTTACTAAATATAAGTGTATGTGAGTGTGTGTATATATGTATACATACATGCAGACCTATCTTCCTCACATCCATTTCATGCAAGGTTATGGAACATATAGTTTGCTAGTTCGATTGTGAGAGACCTCAACAATCAGAAATTAATAATTAAAAATCAGCACAGTTTCTGAAAAGGTTCTTCCTGGGAGACACAACTTGCATTTTAGTTTATGATATTCTTACTTCGGGAGAGATTAATGTTCCAGTTGATGTGATATTTCAAGATTTTTAGAAAGCCTTTAACAAAGTACTTCATAGTTAACTACTCTAAAGCTAGAAACCAATTGCATAGATAAAAATAACCAGGGTTGGAGGAAAGACATTTTGAATGGTTGGTTATAAAGTGTAGTGATGGATGACGGAGTTAGCTAAAATGCAGTAGAAGTTACTTCAGGTGTTCCTCGGGGAAGTGTTAGCGGACCTCTTTTATTCCTACTTTAAGTTAACAACATTGACACTGTAGTCAATAGTAAGATACTTTTATTTGCGAATGATGCAGTGATTTACCATGATATCCATGATCCTGAGGACACAGCGGCTTTATCAGATGACCTTAATTCTATACAACGCTGGTGTGACACTTGGCAATTAGAAATAAACTTAAAAAGGGTGTAGTCATTAATTTTTGGAAAAAGAGCATTTCTCTTCAGAACGCCTACAGCATTGCTAACACCAAAATGGAATGTGTAGACTCGATTAAAACCTAGGCATTAGCCTCATCCACCATCTCTCCTGGGTGAAAAACATATGGGGAATATGTGAACAAGCTAACAAAATATTAGGATTTAATAGAAGAGTACTGAGTAAATTTGGTGAAAAGGTCTAAGAGAAATGGTATATGCTGTAGAATATGCAGCAAGTATGTGGGATCCTCACAAAGTTGGATTAATTTTCTGACTTTGATCGTGTGCATCGTAGAGAAGCTAGATGTGTAAAACATTAGTATGATAAACTTAGTAGCATGTCCAAAATATTTGAGCAGCTATGCTGGGAATAGCTCACAGAGTGAATGTTATATTACAGATTAAATCTCTTGGATAAATTGGAAGGATGTCTCTTTAGCAGTGATGTTAAAAATGTATTATTACTCCCATAGTACTTCTGTAGAAGAGATCTTATCAATAAAATTAGAAAGATCAAGTGTTGAAGAGATAGATTTAATATGTCATATTTTCCGCAAACAATAAGGGACCATAATAACAATGTCCGACCCCTGTAGGAACATATTGGGGTAAAAATTATTCTGGTGTGCATTCACCACTTCCACACACCCTAGTGATAGCTTGCAGGGTACATCGATTAAATAAATATCTACATAGACGTGTTTATACTTGTATATATGTGGACATATGTAATGTAAATTCACTAATAGTCATAACAAACACAGAAACCAAAACACACAAAAGAGAGACTCACTGGTTCTCGAATTTTCGGTGGTCCAACCACCTTTCTCAAGAGGAATTAGGAACAGAACTGAGGCAGAGGAGGGCCCGAAAGCAGTGGTAGGAAAGAGAAGGGGAAAATGGGGGAAAAGAGGGAAAAAAGGGGGGGAAGGCATTCGAGGTGAGGAGTTTGGAGGGGTAGTGTATGGCACGGGAATTTTAAAAAAGGTGGGGATGATATGGAAGTTGTTGGGGGCGGAGGGGGATGAAATTATATGCATAAAGGGGGCAATTAATGTCTAATATTAATACCTGGGCGATTCCAGGAATCCAAGAGCCAGATGAAAGCTAGCTCTAATGTTTTGAGTTTCAGTGGAGGGTCTGAGTGTGGGAGGGATGCTAAGACGGATACTTTAAAACATTGGTCAAAGGCAGTGTTGTGTTCGGAGGCATGTTTGGGGATTGGGAGCATACCAATAAGGGAGGAATTGTTGCATGAGGCTCGATGATTATTGATTCTAATATTGAGGGGTGTGGTACACTGTCCAATGTAAAAGGCAGGGCAAAGTTGGCACTTGAGTAGGTAGACAACATTACTGGAGGTACACGAGGAGTAGGGAATTGGTGGGAGAGAGTTAAAGAGCGGGTGGGAGAGGGATGGGATTCTGGTTAGGAAAATAGGACATGTTTTGCATCTAGGTTTATTGCAGGGTCTGGGAGTGATTTTGGAACGGGGCGAGGATTTAAGAAGTGGATTGGTAGATTTTAGAAGATCTGATAGATTGGCGGGGCGTTTGAAAGTGACAGAGGGGCATTTGGGGAAAAGGTTGGTGGTGGAATTGTGGTTTTTGAGGATAGGATAGAGGTCCTTTAGGATAGAACGCAGAGATTCTAGGCCAGGGAGAAACGTGGTACAAATTGAAAGAGGGTGGTTTTTCGCGGTGGTGGAAGGTCTGGGAGTGTAAGTATGTCTACGGATCCTCTTATTCAGGAGGGATTCATATTACATATGTACATATATTATATATATAAATTCACTGATAGTCATAACAAACACAGAAACCAAAACACACAAAAGAGGGAAAACTCACTGGTTCTCGAATTTTCGGTGGTCCAACCACCTTTCTCAAGAGGAATTAGGAACAGAACTGCATATATATATATATATATATATATATATATATATATATTACATATATGTGTGTGTGTGTGTGTATATATACATGACTCGACGATGATATAGAAAGAGCATTAAGGGTGATGAAACCAAAGAAGGCCATGGGGGTAGATAATGTTCCTGCAAAACTACTGAAATGTTAGGAAAATGTGGGAGGAAGACTATATGAACTGATTCGTAGTATGTATAAGGAAGGAATATAGCCAGGAGACTTAGCAAGATCAGTGTTAGTTCCTATTCCAAAAAAGGTAAAGGCAATATCATGTGAGGACTACAGAACAATAAGTTTGATTTCACACGCAGCTAATGTTCGCAGGATCATCAACAAAAGATAGAGTAGGACAAATGATAGATAATTACTTAGGGGATGATCAGTTTGGGGTTAGGAAGAGGAGAGGTACACGTGATGCCATTGCAGTAATGAGATCACTAATTGAGAGGAATATAGAATACAATTAGGACGTATTTTCCTGTCTCGTAGATTTCGAAAAAGTGTTTGATAGAGTGAATTGGGAAAAAACTAATGCGTGTATTGAAGAAAATAGGAATGGATTGGAGGGACGGGAGGCTAATCCACAATCTGTACATGTCTCAGACTGCTCAAGTGAGAGTGGGGAATTGTGAGTCTGGATGGGCAGTGTTAAGAAGAGGTGTAAGGCAGGGTTGCCCACTATCACTGACGCTGTTCAATGTGTATGTGGTGGAAATGATTAAAGAGGGATAGGAAGAGCTGGAGGTAGGAATGAAAGTCAGAGGGGAATTTGTAAAATCAGTCAATGTTAATAAGTAAAAGTAAATAATATATATAAATAAATAATACAAATAATTAAAAGGAAAATCAATATTAATAAAATAAAGCCTATGTGACTTTCCAGAAAGGAAAAGGTTATAGCTAAACATTAAAATAGGAGGCCAAAAACTAGAACAGTTTATGTATCTCGGAAGTGTTTTGGACCAGCACGGTCAAAGTGGTAGGGACATAAGGAGAAGAATTGCACTAGGAAAAGTCTTTCACAAGGAGGAGGGAGTTGATGACAGGGATGTGAGTAAGGATGTCAAGAAAAGACCCATAAAAACTTTGATTTGGAATGTAGTTTTGTACAGCATGGAAACACGGCCACTGAAGCAGGAGGATAGAAGTAGATTGGAGGCTTTTCAAATGTGGATGTGGAGAAGAGTGGTGAAGGTGAAATGGACCAAGAGGAAAACAAATGAGGATGTACTGGAGACGGTGGGTGAGGAGAGGGGTTTGTTGAGAGAAATCCTATGGAGGCAGGAAAGATGGATGAAAGGCGTATTGAGCGGTGGTGGGATGTTGAAGAGGGTGAAAGAGGGGAGAATGTTAGGCAGACAATGAAAGGGCAGGAACATGATAGGGATGTTGGACAGGATGAAGGGATGAAGGAAGTACACAGAGATGAAGAAGGACCTGATTTTGAGTAGTTTGCTGGATTGTGTTTTGTTAGGAGTCACAAAATATATATTTGGTAGTTGTATCCATCCAAAACCTACCTTAACCGGTAGATTTCCTTATAATAATAATTTATATATGAGCTGGAGAAATTGAGGTGATAAGAAATGCTCTTTACTTAAGCTGATATGGCTGTTTCACGTAATATCTTTTTCTCTTGGTGTAGCTGTTTTGCAATCAGGAAACAGATATTTATAATAATCTTGCTTAAGATAGGCCCCTGGATAACTTACTAAAAGTTAACAATACACTTACTTTTGTGTATTTTTCACTATGTATATTTTTGAGAGTTATTTATAACAAATATTTGTCACAAAATACTTGCAGAACACAGTAGCCATCCACTCATATTACTAACAATACTTATATTCTCTATTAGTTTGTGTGATTATCCAAGGAATATTATTTGGAAAAATTTTCACCATGCAAATTCATTTAAATCCTAACATTAAATCTTAAGATACATTTTTAATGAAGGTGCAATAGTGATCCTTTTTGTCATTGGAGGGGATTGTCTAATTTATTTTTCATGCCTTAGTCATATAGTGAAACATATTCAATGTCACAAAAGTGAAAAATTTTTGGTATTACATAGTAATATAAGGGTTTGGGAAATGTGCGGGGAGAAGTCCGAACTTTGAACGGTCTGAGAAAGCCTTGACAATGCCAACGTTTTACATCATATCCAACAGAATACGACCCTTAGAAGTGTACTCAACCAGAAACCCATAAATATGTATCTTCTTAACTGACATTAAGTGAAAGGTGTAACAAAATGTCACTCAATTACGAGTCATCTTCCGGATCTGGACCCTGGCAGTGTTAAGCCAGAGTCCAAACCACATCGCAATCTGATATTCATATTGATCCTAAAGGGTGTGGTCTTTGTACATAAGCTTTCAAAACCTACACATTTAAAAAACATACAAAGACCTTCAAAGGCATGCAAACCACCTTGTTAATATGGACTTCAGTAATCCCATAGCCCAAAGCAAATTTGCATCGAATATCAATTACTGTTGTAATTCTGTGATTGTGCCAAATACATGTAATGGTCACTTGATGCAGAAGTGGTTTCTGACCCACAATGTGCAGATCATCTCAACAAATCCATTCTAACCACTTTCTCAGCTAACCATCTTTTGGATGCTTTTAACCTTCATCTAAAACTGACATTTGAAAATTAAACCACTTGGCTTTTCCACTTAATTTTTTTTATTTTCACGACCTAGGTTTCGTTATGGTATGACATCATCAGGTGGAAAATGAAAAATGCTAATTGGAAAAGCCAATTTGTTTAATTTTCAAATGTCAATATGAAGATTTTCCACCAAGTTATGCCAGAAACTGTTTTATTTTTGTAGTTTCACTGTCCTCTTCCCTCGATGAATGCCTTCAACGTCTGGCCTCCATCAAGACCACCTGTGCACCTGGCTCTGATCCATTGACCTCTGTTTCCATTTTCTTTGAATCGATGCCTTTCGACGGGATATTTCCCCACAAATGGGTAAAGTTCTCTCTATTCAAATAATGGTACAATTCTGGAAATTTCGACTTCACGCTGACAAGTAGAATCAATTTCGATTTGAACAAGGCCGTAGCGTCATGTGAGTGTTACTCAGGCATGAGTCGTACGTAAGGGCTGACCATGACGTCACTACCACACAAGCTTATCCAGTTCGCGTGTATCGATGGGTTGGGCAATCGTATTCTTCCCTTCGCCCCCAAACATTTAAGCGCCTTGGTCGACATGAGTCATGTTATTATTTCAAGAAATTACATACGGTTCCCATGTAATCCCAAAATGTATTATTAGCCTTATAGCTCAAAGAATCGTGCTATGCTAAGAAAATTCAATGCAGGTACTAACGATATGTACAGCAGTTGAATTTAGGCGTTCATGCATCGCAGATGATTCTTGTTTTTATTCTTTAGATTAAAAGTAAAAACAGTTGCTGGCGTAACTTGGTGGAAAATCTTTTGACGTTTTTTTTTAAAAAAACGTCAATAGATTAAAAGTGTTTCGACCTTAATTATCCTTAATGCAGCTCTAAGGCAAAATGCTAATTTTTCAAGGGAACACTTTGGAGGTTTTTCCAATAAAAATGGTTTTTTAAACCATTTATTTTGTACGATTATATCTGTTGGGATGATGTTGGTAGGGATGTTGGACGGGATGAAGGGAGGAAATAAGTACACCGAGATGAAGAGGGACCTGATATAGATTAGTTTGATAGGTGGGAAGTCACAAAATGTTTATTTGATAGTTGTGTCCATCCAAAAAAAAACCTACCTTAAACGGTAGATTACCTAACAATAATAAGTTGTGTCCATCCAAAAACCTACCTTAACCCGTAGATTACCTAATAAAATATCTGTTGTCAACCGCATACAGATATTCACTTAATCTTAGATCAAATTGTGCATAACATACTTGCACGACTAGTGGCAAAACTATCTTCCTTCAAATTAGTCTGCAAAACGCGTCACTTTACACGTTAGCAAAGACATTCATCCTGTAATATAATATAGATCACACTAAAAGCTATTCGTTAACAAATGGTCTATTGAGTCTTCAATTGAAAACAATCATTTTCCAGGAATGTAATTGTCTAATATTGCGGAGGGTACCATAGCCTGGAGTTTACATCTATCTTTTTTTAGGGTCTTTCTTGATGAGCAAATACGACCATAATTTTCATTTCTCTGCTTTTCGAAAGCACGAGAATGGATAAAATTAAGATAGCAGGTATACCCTAAACCAATAAAACAATTAACTCTCTAACAATGCTCCGTTCATTTAACCAGTATAAATAATCTTAGATTCGATTTGCTATAGCGTTGAATTGCAATGCAAAGAAATGATTAATGTTCTGAACCCAAATCCCATCATCGACCTCTCACATTAGAATAGTTAACCATGTTCGAGTGAGACAAAATATATTGTTATAAGATAGTCGCAAGATGCATGAATCACGGCTATCGCAAGTCAGCGGTGAGTTTACTCTATTGAACGCATTCACGAAATCAACGAAACAAACAAATACGTTCTCTGTGGTTTCCTTGTCCTCCTAGTTACTGTTCCAATGGGTTCGTTTGCGGGTTTCGATATGATAATTGCGGCTTTTTCTGATATGTTCTCATTCTATTGTACCCGCCTCGTAATTGTCTCTACAGCCTGCTGAGGATCTTTCCCGTTTAATATTTCCACCATTTTCTCACATTCCATTTAACGAGGGAAAGATATATCTTCAGATTGTACCATTATAGAAAATGGCGAAATATTTTTCAACTTCAAGGAAAGAGATGGAACTTGGAATACTGAAGTAAAGTATGCAATCATGTAAATAAAGCAAAATAAGTGCAATGTACAATCAGTTGCACAATTATACACATTCGTTGAGGCATTTATAAGAATCATAGTTAGAAGGGAACATAATAGTGTACAGAGCTAACGAGGCGAAGATCAGTTTCGGTAGAGGAAAACTGATGTCTATGCAGGGATTAGAACATTGGCAGAAAGGAATATGAAATGTAATCAGGGTAATGTCTCGTGTACTCATTAGATTTTGAAAAGGCATTTGATCTAGCAATATTAATGGAAGTTTTGAGTAAACCACGGGGACAGGTGAATTATTTGAAAGCTGTGTGAATTAGACAAGACAGGTAAGGGTTGCAGAGGGAAAATCGGAATGGGCTGTGACAGGCACTGGAGTGAGACAGGGTTGCCTGTTATCGACCTTTCTTGACTAGTGATTATGTACATTTCAGTAAATTATATCTGCGCAGCATCACATACTGTGTTCGTCACCACGATAACTTTAAAATGTTAAAAAAGTTTTGAACCTCATAATGGACCAAAAGTAAATGTATACACCCATTTGCACTACTCAGCCAAAATTTTATGTGAGTACAATGAGAACCATAAGTGAATGGAATTACAAAATTCAACTCTGAAATACCAATAAAGTTTTTTTTTCTCTCGAATGAGAAATATTACTTTTGAAGCGATTGGATTATTTAATTACCAGCAAAGAATATTGCTAGTATTTCGAATTAAGGTGCCGTTGAAGGTTGAGGTCACTCCTTAGAACAATCCCGCATATGCAGTAAAACATGACTGGACAGCACCGGGCTTAATTCTGACACCGTTCTATTATATTTATCCTACGAGCGCACTTCACACCATGGGTATATAGGCCGGCATGTTCCGGAGCTATTTGGGCCTTAAACAAAGCGTACATATAAGTTGAATGCCAACTCTTCCAATAACTCTAAATAATATATTATATGCACAAAGGCGACCGTTCGCAGTAAAAATTAAGAAAAGAGAGCTAGTTTTTAATTTCACTCAATATTTATTCAAAGGGCAATAGCCTCTTCCATCCCAGAAGTATGTTCACGCTTACGCTCCGTACCATAAAAATAAATTACGTCAGGCGGAATGGATGGAATTCAACGCTTGAAATTTCTCATCGGGAGGAATGGTAAAGATCGTGACGAAGGCAGATGTCGGGACATTGCGCATGCGCAACGGGATGTCGTGCGTGAATCCCGTGAACTGGTAATCCTGGTCATAGTCGTCTCGTGGCGCAGTTGCTCCTTGCCAGTCACCCCAGTGAGTTTGTGGCAACAGCATCAAAAGGTTTCAGTGCAAGAGAAATTCTACCACGCCCGAAGATGGTCAGAGGTAAGTTTTTCAGGAGTACATATTTCAGTTGTTTATTCTACACGCAGAATATGGACCAAATATACGGTAATTCAATTAAATTAACGTAACTTCAGTGTATATAGGCAGGATAATGCTCATTGAATGTCGTCTTAAGCTAATGTTCTTAAGCAGTTAAAATTGTCGACGCCCGTCGCAATAGCAGAGTGCCAGATATGGTCAAGCCGGCCGGCCGGCCGGTCATTCCCTCCTACGATCCCGCAATGCGAGCCACTCCCCCACCTACGTGTTTAGCATCATTGGTTTTAAGCATGGCGGTGAATCGAAAACCAGAATAATTCGAAGGGGAATGTTCTTCACCAAAGGGCGGATCTTACTTAAAAAACAGATTGAAATGTCTTTTCTGCTAATACCTTCCAGTGAAAGCAGAGAGCCTATTAATGTTCGTGAGCGTCATGATGCGCTCGGCATGTAAATTCATGTATTTAATTATGGCTACCCAGGGACGTTTGTATTGTATTTACTGCCGACACTGGATTTTCATATTCCGATTTGAATTTCATCCGAATGTCAATTGATTTGTTTGACTTAAGCTTACGGGTTCTACTGCACAGGAAGCAATTCTAAATTAAAAGTAATTTCTTGAAGTAATGATCCTCTTTTAAGTAGCTCATGTAAGCGTCACAAATAATATTTAATTTTTCAACTTATATTATATGGCGGTTTTCGAAACTGTTTGATTTTGAAGCAATGGGCCATCGCATTTGGCGTCCACTTAAAACCTGGGAGGAACGAAGCTAAGTTCAGCCACACCCCACACTTCCACTGCATTCTTCCCGCGGAACCTGCTTGTTAACTCCATTAGGACGGCATTCGTGTAAGATAGCTCTGCAACTGGTGTAAGGAGTTTGTAATTTTATCATTTTCAATCTGAACTATGAATCTAGTTTCTTCTTGAACCGGCATCTTGAACAAATCACGTCGTAATTTACCCTCCAAGGAGCGCCGATGACCTTAAGTAGTGGGTTTTTCATAATTGTAGTTTAGTACTTTTCCGTACATAATAACCTACTTATCAATCCTAATAGTGACCGCGTCTTACTAACTGCATTTGAAAAACGCTTTGAATGGACTTCGAAAAATTGGCTATGAGATAATCGTATACGCTTCCCCATGCCATTGTGCTTCTCCGTATTTCGCCCCCTTTCTTCAACTAATTTCTTTCTCAGCAGTTGCGTGGTGTTAAAAGCCAGACTTCCTTTTAACACCTTTTCTGCCCAGTGGGGTGATGTTTACAGTTCGCGTATCAGTTTCTTAGGGAGATTTTTCTTACTTTTATTTCTTATACAGTCGAATATAAACAAGAGGTCGCAGATTTAAACGTTTTTCCTACCCCCTCTCTGTACCTTCCAATATTGATGGCCTAAGCATGGCATAAGCCCATTTTCATTTGAGATGAAACATAGGAACTGTAGTATTGCAATGAACTATCGTCTATCTAAAAACTACTATGTAACTCGATAAGACTGGAGTCTTTTTTGTTTAATAGTAACTGTGAAATTATCCTTAAACCTTTTGGTGTCCGAATTTTTCACAGACCAAAGGTGAAGAGCAGATACACTAAAACGGAATCTAATTTTCGAAATCTCCATCAGGAACAGCTTAAGACTTGAGCTAGATTCGCACCAATACCTGACATAGATTTTCTAATTTCCTTCTCATTTATTGAATCAATGGTGTTACTCTTCTGCGGTAATACGGAAATATTCTGAACTCTGCACGGCTCGTTCATGGATGCCGTCAGTGGTTAACTCGGTAAGGATAGGTAAAGCAGGTTGGAAGGGAGGGGAGGGTGGATTTTTGTTAGACTACGTAACGCGTCGCCGCCTCCGCTGGCTCTCTCCTCGGCAAGTCACCCCTCCCCTCTCTGACCTCCACCGCCCAAGCTCATCGTCATCTTCCCTTCTTCCTTTCCTGCGTCAAACCGTTGCATCGCCATTCCGCCTTCATTTTTGTAGATGCTTGGTCAATGCTTCGAAGCTAGTGATAGTTGTAAAAATTGAAGACAAACGCATAAGTTAAGCAATGATTGCAAGATGATAAATTCATAGTCATTCCAAGAACTAAAATGTTTGATGTCGCTCTTCACTAGATTTCCCAGTTTGCCAAGCACGGCGTATCATTTTTTATTTTATTATTTTTATTTTTATTGCACAACACAACATACATACATACACGTATTGCACATACACGGGCAAATTACCCATTAAAATTGAGAATATATATATATAAAAAAAGAAAAAGAAATTTCTTCACAATTACAAATTGTGTCTCAGACATCGCTTAAACTGAAAAGCATTCATAGCAAAGAAATCAATTTCAGGAGGAAGTTCATTTCCTTCCCTCAGAATTCTAGCTATTGGGCTGTGGTAGATATAGTTGTGTCTATAGAATTCTCTGTGAAATAATAACTTGCTTCTGGTAGCATAAGAAGGCGTTTGCAAAGAGACTAATTCCAAAATTTCTGGACTGGACACGCTGTTATTCAACAATTTGTGTAGGAACATCATATCTGCCATGATGCGCCGGGAAGATAAAACTGAGATCCCCAGGTCCTTGTATGCATCCGGGTACGAAATATTGTATGTGTCAACGCCAAGTTTGCGCATGCATAGCCTAATAAAGCGTCTTTGAACCTTTTCAAGCCTATTAATATGACACTCATAAAATGGTGACCACACAATGCAGCCATATTCCAAAATTGGTAAAACAAGCATGATGAATAGTGATTTGATGCAAGTTACATCAAAAATATCTCTGGTGAATCGGGTGATGAACCCCAACATTTTATTAGCTCTTTTAACACTAGTATCAATATGATTGTCAAAAGTCATTGAGTGAGTAAATATTATGCCCAGATCCTTGATCTCAATAGTTCGGGCGAGAGGTGTATTCATGATGCAATACTTGAATAAAACAGGAGTATTATTTCTATAAAATGACATACAGCTACACTTTTTGATATTGAGTTCCAAGACATTGTAAGAACACCAGTTTGTTAATTGATTTATGCTATTTTGCAATACATGGCAATCAGTTAAGGATTTAATTTTTAAGTATAGATTTAAATCATCCGCAAATAGGAGAAACTGTACATGATGGATTGCACTTGCAATGTCATTTATGAATACATTAAACAGAAATGGACCCAAATGTGATCCCTGAGGAACTCCAGAAGTGACATTAAATGTGTTTGAAAGGTGTGATTTTATTTTTACAACCTGCTTCCTCTCATGAAGGTAGCAATCAAACCATTTTAACAATCTACCAGAGATACCATAAGCAAAGAGTTTACTAATAAGATGATTAATACTAACTGTATCAAAGGCCTTGCTAAAATCCATGTATATGGCATCGACTTGCAAACCAACATTAAATGCCTTTAAAACATAATTCTGAAAGGAAATCAAATTAGTGGTGGTGGATCGACCAGCATAAAAACCATGTTGCTCATTCAGAATAACAGATTTAAAGATAGGACTAACATGGTTCAGAACAAGACGCTCAAATACTTTAGCAATGCATGATTGTATAGAAATAGGTCTATAGTTCATTACATCTTCTTTGACACCTGATTTAAAAATAGGAACTACATGACTGAATTTTAGTATACCAGGAAAGATACCCTGACACAAGGAAAAATTGAATAAAAAGGTAAGGGGTTCGACAAGGATATCACAACAATATCGTAAAACAGACGGTGGAATACCATCTGGTCCAGGGCCCTTGTTCACATCGAGTGCATTAAGCATATCAAACACCTCTTGTGACGTCAGAGTAATTGAGGGTAAGATTGAGGAAGGGCAGTCAAAAGAGTATGTAGGTGTAGTGTGAGACAAGGGTTTATAAACTCCAGCAAAATAGTTGGCAAATAAATTAACAATTTCCTTGGTGCTGTTTCCCTCAGTTGTCAAAAAATGCATATTAGCTGGAAGGTTGTTAGACTTTCTTACAGAGTTTACATAGTTCCAAAAAAACTTAATATTGTGTGGAATAGATTCTTGCACCTTCATTATATAATTATAATGGCACTTTTTGATCTCTCTCTTGCAAACGCTTCTGACATTGCTAAATTCCAGGTAAGCACTGCGAGATTTAGATATCTTATATTGTTTATGTAATTTCCTTTTGGTATCCACCATTCTAATGATCTCTATGGTAAACCAAGCTGGATAATTACGATGATTCAACTTCTTCATTGGAGTCCATCGTGAAATGAGTTCGTTTAATTGTTCAATAAACCGGCGAAAACTCTCATCCACATCACAACCCATCCACAATAAATCCCAGCTTACCTCACATAAATCATTGTGTAAACTCACAATATCACAGTTCCTAAGGTCTAACATTTCAGGCGAAGGTGCCAGACATTCATAATCACTAGAAACATTCAAAGTATAACATAAAGCTGGATGATAACACTCGATTGGGAATAAAACATCTACAGGCTCGCAAACTTCGTGTTCATCAGTCGATGAGAAAACGAGATCGAGAAGGTCATTATTGGAGTTGAATATTTTGTTTATCTGCTTCAGCTGTAGGAACATACAAAGGTCACTTAAAACCTGAGCAGCAGGTTGCACCACACTATTAGCGGAGAAAGAATTATCCTCCCAATTCGCGCCCGGCAGGTTAAAATCACCAAATATGACCATTAAAGATGAATTAGAATGTACACTCGCGATCTCTTCCACTGACTCACTGAAGGCTAAGTACAGATCACAAGATGATTTTGGGGGAAAGTATGCTGCACCAACCAAAACAAACGATTTACCAATGCTGATTTTCACAAAAACATGTTCCACATTATTAACATAAGACGAAACTCGAGATGACGGAAATATTTTCCTCACTGCTATTAACACTCCCCCGCCACATTTCTTATTGCTGGTGTTCGCATCACGATCCATCCTAAAAATGGAGTAAGTTGGCAACCCAAGTTCTTCGTCAGAAATATCACAACACAAATTTGTTTCAGTGAATACAAGAACATCGTGATCAAGATTATACACTCCTAGTTGTAATTCTTTAAACTTAGAACGGATTCCTCTCACATTTTGGTAATAGCACGATAATTGCCCCTTATTTAGTTTTTTCGCTGTGCCTTACTAACAATTTTTGGAACATCATTAAAATATTTAATCACTAGATCTTTTTCACCTTTCTCAATTCTTGCAACCATTTCACCTTTTAATTTCTTGTAGTACTGCCGTTCCATGTAGGTCCGATCCTTTGCGATGGATAAGTCGTTGGTAGATTGTGACGAATTTTTTGCTTTAATGAAGTCGAAAAAGAAATCGGACGCGTCAGGCTTATGGGTAAAAATTACCTTCAAGGGTCTCTTGCCTTTGATCAACTTGGGTTTTCCCAGTCTAATAACACGAGACACTTTGTAAGACTTGTTGGACACTTCCTTGATAATCTCCTTGACCTTATCCAAGTCAATATTGCTGTTTTCATCCGTGTCAGATGACTCCTCAACACCGAACAGTATAACGTTTCTGGCCCTAATTTTCCTATCATTGATTTCTGAAACGATTGACTCCATTGCAACCGGCTCGCCGAGGCTTGCTGATGATTGCGAATGACTCTGTTTCAGATCTTCAATTTCCTTCTTTAGTTCCATCACCAAATTTTTAAGTTCACCCACCATCGCGATACTTATCTCAGCCACGTTGGCAGCTGACTTTGGGTTGCACTGAGAACAAAACCAATCGGCGTCAGAGTCCGCAATGAGTACCTTAAAGGTGTTGTCTCTCAGATTTGAGCACTTTTTGTGTACTTTAGTACGGCACTTACTGCAAATAATATGCTGTGCATTCAATTCAACTCGCTTCCGACACGTAGCACAATTTTCACTGTCAGCCATCTTGAAAAAAATCGTCGAATGTATTTCAAATGAACGCCTTCCATGCCTCAACTTGACCCCCCCATGACCCGGGTCTCATATTTTGTCTGCCTTCCTTTTGAATTAACAACTATTTTCCCTTCGTTTTTCTGTATCGAGCTGCCGTTTCATTAAAAGCCCGGTTCGATGATTAACGACAACAAAAAAGCTTAATTTTAGCTCTTAGGGCGTTCGAAAAAGCCATCGCATTGGTTTCCTATTTGTCAAGTAAATGGTAAGTTTTATTTGAAGATGCATTTACGTTAGTTTGCATTCTCTAAATAAAAGCTTAGGATTTAACTGCTTCTAACCATAAAGGGCACAAGAAATTGAGTTTGTCTAACTGGAATCTAAAAGGTTCACAGTCGATAGCCCTTTGCCTAGGCATTACAGGTGTAAATGGCAAAAGAAAGTACTCATTTTTAGATAGTTATTTACGTAATTTGGCAATCATGGCGTCGTAACAGTAAATTACATTCAAGAAAAAACGAATTTTCTCATTGACGACGGAACAAAATTGATAAGCTTATAGCCTATTATCCGACTTCATGACAAAGGTGCGAGGAGTGGTAGTTGGGGAGGCAAGAGGAAGACTACCGCGACGCAAGCCCCCTTCCCCTCTTCCCTTGTTATGCATCGCTGACTCACATTATCGCTTGGCTGGTCGACGTGGGAGTATTCCTGTTTTGCCTACATTTGTTCTGATAAAACCTTGTCTCTGAAGCTCTCAACCAATACCAGAGTGAAGTTTTTTCTACCGTTGCCCATTAAACAGACCTGAATTCGTGATCAACAGCAACAACTGAAGGAACTTGAGCAAATCATTTAAACACATTTATACTTTTTGTGAGAGATTGTGCAGCGCTCCAAGATCCGTGCAGCTGTCTGCAGTTGCAGTCTGAACAGAAAAACGGGAGTCGGGATATTTGTCTTTAAATGTCCTGAGATATTAAACCCGATATGTGACTACGAGGGTAGACATAAAAAATAATTTTTGGGTTATCATAGGTGATTATATGAAATAAATCAAAGAATTGCAAGAGATACACTCCCGACAAAGGAAAATGGTTTTTACACTTTGTAATCGTTTCGTTTTTGGCTTTGAGATGATCGCATAATCAATCACAAAGGCAGCACAATTTTAATCAGCATTTCGATATTCATTATATTGCAGACTGGGAAAATAATTTTGTCCGAAACACTGAACATGGTGATTTTTGTAGCCCAAAGTAGTTCTTTTAAAGAGATCTGAATCGGTAAATATGGTATTATACTCTGAAATAGGGTACACATGGAGAGTGTAGTTTGTATAGATCTCTTGTTAGCGGATAAAGTAAGGGACTGCAATTCATTTCTTCGCGTTATACGGCAGGTATACGTGGGCGTTTGGGAGGGGCAACTTTAGTCTGACTGTGGCATGGGGAGGAGGGAGTGGGAAGCGGGCGCCGCCTGCCCCTTTTATTTCCGTCAGTGACGAAGCGGCGCGTCGCCCGGGTGCTGCCGTGTCTTCTCGCAATGCGGCACGCCGCAAGAGGGGACAGGGTTTGGAGCGGTGAAAGAGATGGCACGAGTGGGGCGGCGGGTTGAGAAAATTCCACGCCCACTTAAAAATAGACCTTGCAATCCAATTGGAAAAATTCGTCTTTCGCAGCTCTTCCAAGATTCTCGTATGCTCCTCTTCAATGTCACCATCCATAAATATTTTTTTAATATCGTATCAGCGACTACGGCCCGTACACATGCCATTGCAAGAATGTGAACTGGTTGCCACACTTTAGAAATTTCTTCTTTTTAGCATTCGATACTGGTCGGACTGCAGTAAACGCGGCTCATTTCCTATTTCGTTATGGTCTCGGTGTTATTCTAAAGTGGTATGAACAAATTTCCATTCTACGGTCCAAAGAAATTTACTTATGATCAACGTACTAATAAGGTTAAACATTTTTAGGGTGAATGAAATCATTTAACGTATTAGTCTAATCTAGCACAATTGGTGGGGAAATAACACTGTTTAGTTATAAGATTACGATCTGAAAGAGTAGTAGCGCTTTAATGCTTGGTTTCCCACGAATCTGAAAAAAAACTTAAAAAATACTAAATACTGCTGATACCTCGGCGTGTTGACATGGATATCGCACTGCGTCCAACTCTGCCGAAAAGCGTAATGATGATTCCAGTTGCAACTAGTAATGAATACAATATAACTTGATTTTTGTGAACATGGTCCAGGAAACAGGACCGATTCAAACTTGCTCAATTCAAGGTGCGTATTTTAGGATAAAAGGTGTTCATAGTTCTGGATGTTTCTGTGGATAAGATGATTAACCGATAGTTCTGTCTGAAGTGAATGTTCCACGTAACTCTTGTTACTAGATTAAAATGTACGAACTCTTAAATTTAAGTACGCAATTAATTTTACGTAATAGTTTGGAATTTATGGAAGTAAATCCGTAATTCGTCTTTTAACTGTAACCTTAATAATGAAATTTTCTATGAATACCTTATTAATCGCCTCCACCAGACATGCACGATAGTTATCCCATAGATATTGTTCATCAGTAAGAAAAAGAGGTAGCGAAATTATTACTGCCCTTTCACTGAATTTGGACCAGCCTGTTCTTAACCCTCCCCAATGGCGTTATACTCGATAGAAGAGGCTCCTAATGCCGTGAATCATCTCAACGAACTAACTTGGCTTAAAAGCTCTGCGAGAAATATCTGCTACTCGGAAAACTTCGCCTGCTGTAGGTTTTCATCTTGGCCTGAGAGAAATGAAAATAAATGCAACCGGCTCCTTAAATTACACATAGTTGTCATTATCGGGTTCATTTTTTCAATCTTTAAACTATCGCGGTAGATCATCCTAATTCGGGACGATTGCTTTTAATTTAAGGGTGGATTCCTCAAAAGACCTCGGAATATAAATTTCCATTTCAGGGGGATAATCTATTGCAATTGGTTACCAGACCAGTTTCCCCCACGATTATGGATTTATGGTCAGAATACAAGATATTTTAATAGGTTTCCAGATTCAAAAGAATTTATTCGATCCTTTGCATTTTTTATTTTAGTAAATGTCGCGAACGAATTTATAAAATCAGGGCTGGGCGCTTCAGAAAACATGGAAAAAGCGTAGCAGGACGGGAAACAAAAATAATTTTTTAGGCAGTAGGGGTTGGACAAGAGAGAATTTTCTCATAGTAGCTGAGAATCTGTAGTGGCAATCTTTCCCCTAATCCTGCTTAATTGCCGTGTGAATATCACTTTAAATAGAGTACTACCATGTTTCTTGCGATCTTTAGATGTGCTTTCCCAAGGTTATTATGCGTAGTTTAATCTCGGAGCCGAATCTATCCCTTTCCTTATCACCCCAACCTCTTCATATGCTATCGATCTGAGTTCCTACCTACTTCGTATAGGTGAGGCTAAGGTATAAGTTGCCCTCTTGCTCCCAGAAGGCGCCTAAATGAAACAAGGTAAAGGAATGATTTGAATGATCGGTTTACTCTCGTGGTTCATGTACTTTCCCTTTTTATCATCTTAGCAATTTCCATGTAATCTTGCACAGCCACACAACAGTCGGCCACAGGATCCCGCTATCTGGTTATAGCTGGTGAATAGCACGACAAATACGGTAACCCTGAAGAACTTTCTATGGCCCCATAGTTCTGGACACATTGAAGAAACTCGTCGAGCATGGGCCCCAGCATACTACCCGCTACAATGTCCTCACGCCATAACTATTCATTCATCCACTTGCTCCACTCTGCCGCCTCAAGGAATTCATTGGTTCCACCCCGCCTCCCGCCCGCCCTTTAGTGACTGGAAGGCACGCGTTGGTGGAGAAACTAGCGGAGAAGAAACCTACTCTCACGCGTAGGAAGAAAGGCTTGGCTCCGCTCTCTTAGTCTCCCTACAGAAGGGCGGACGGCTACTCACCAGACAACCACACTTAATCGATAGCACAGAATGGGAAAAGCCGCCCGAATGGTTAAGGCCCAATGTCTTGGGGCGGGGTCAATAAGGTTTTCAAAAGATAAAGGAAGTCACCTGATGAATTTACCCTGGATAGTGTTTGTTAATGCTCCCGGGAAAGACGTATGACACCTCCTTGTAATGAAGTTCTAACTAAAAAGGGGATCAGTAAACTTCATGAATCGTTACCTATATTTATGTTGTTTGCAAAACAAGGAAACTACTATCTCAAGTTTTCCGTGGAATAAACCACAGCGTACAGAAAAGGTGACTCATCCATTTAATAATTCACTTCAATATGCCTCAATGAGTAAGGGTACTTAAATATTTATTAGAAAAGTTCGTAATTATAGTTTCCTGTCTGGCGAATTGTCTTGCTTCATGATTGTCTATGAGGGCAGAGAAAAAGGCGTCGCTAAATCACATAAAAAAGTTTATTGTATTACATAACCATTGTTTCAATACTGCGCATCATCATCAGGTGACCGCTTTGAAACCATGGTCGTGTAAAATAACAAACCATTTTATGTGGAATAGCAGTCTTTTTCTCTAACCTCATGAAGGAATTCCACCTAGTTAAGCGTGATACAGTTCTGTTTATGATTGTCTAATTACAAACTATACATTTATAGATTGTCATGTATTCAAACTAAGGGACCAAATACAAAACTGGTAGTTTGTCCGCCTTTCTTACAACTGGCACCACCTACTTTGGTCTATTTTTTTTCGCCGCGCATCCTCCTTGCTTCTTTCAGCCAGGCAACGTTTGAAATAGCCATTATGCACATAAAGTTGAGTGTCATCAATCGGAACAAGAATCATTTGTTGAAGACCAGTGCTCGCGAGATTCTCTGCTATCGAGAATTTGCAAATCAGCTCGGGGAAAGGTCGTATAGAGGTAGGATGATATCGATCCCACGGTGTGGAGCCATTGAATTAAGCCATAGGTCGAGTAGCCATTGAATTAAACCATGGGCCATAAGTTTTCGAGTAACGCAAGATATCAGAAATTCTTTGCATGCATGTTTGGATAACTTATTTTCTTACTTGCATATCAAATAAGCGTGATAAATCGTAGGAAATATTGAAATGCTAAATTAAATTCAAAGTAGCAGTAGTATCAATACCATTATTTGATTATGGTTATCTATAATTTTCGTGCCTCCATACTCTTGTCAATTCAAATAATTAAAAGACAGTTTTAGTTTGTATTGCCGCACTTTTACGAACGCTGGCGACGAGTTCATGCGTTACCACAAAAAACAAAACATTGCTGTACTTTCACTGAAATATGAGAATTCCAATTCAAACACTATAACATATTGAACACTAATAATTTTCCACTCGCTAAATATGATCGAAAACTGTATAGTCGTACAGTCCGTTAAGTCCAGCCTCGAGGCTAATCATTATACTTAATTTAAAAAACTCAAAGATTTCTTAATGAACAGTGACTTTTCCTCCAAACGATCGTAGTCCTGTTTAGAGCTAATTCATGAATCATCCAATTGTCTCCCTTATTCGTGTTTGATCACGATCACGTGCTTGCTTCTAAGCTAGGGGCTCAAGGCCCACCAGTGTAGCTCTGGGTGAAATGTTTGTTTTAATTAAAGATAGTCTAATGCGCAACGCTGTTGAACTAAAGAAATGCAGAATATAAAAAAGAATAATTTAACGTCAGTTATTTAGGTATGATGCTAAACTTTTAGGTTTCTGGTTTACTGTGAAATAGGTTTTGGGCGACGGGTGATGAGGAGTGGTTCCGATGGGCCAATTGTCTTATTTTGAAATTTAGGGAAATTGATTGTTTTTACCTTATTGGCATGTGGACTGCATGTTGCAATGGGAGACTTCGTGCACGCATAGAAAGCAATAAAAGTCATCCATTTCAGGAGGCAGAATGATCCTCTACACAGACAGCTATAATCATTTGTCCCAAAGTTTTTCATTTCATTCCTCAATGCTCCATGCCTAGAATACTACTTGAAATTTAGCCTCCTACTCTAATGTATTTCAGTGCAAAGAGCGCACATCAACATGAAGATACAGAGGAGAGATTAAAGTGCTCTCGCAAGAGCGGCATCGAAGTACTCAATATTTCAAAAAATATTCTAAATGGCGGCAACTGCTTTTCGGTAGACAACGTGACGCCGAGTGGTAACTCGTTTGGGGTACAGCAAGAAAATGACGCATTCCAAGCTTCCCACCTCCGCCTTGTCAACCCATTCAATATTCAATTAGCACAAGATAGATGCCTGCCTCCCCGATACAGTTACAGATGGGGCAAGTTTTAATTTTTAGTCTTTGTGATCTGATGCGACAATTCCCTTGTCTTTTGTTCCTCTTCTGGAACTGCTTTCATTCAAAAATTCAATGCATCAGCAGTATAAATTTAAAATATTTCTTAGGTAATTAGGAGGGGGAGACGGACTGTCCCGGAAGAAGAATGTAAAATCATATTTAGTGAAGGTGAAACAGTAAGAGAAATTGGGTATTCCGTTTCGTTACAACCGCATCACCTTAAGGTGTAGTATGCCTGGGCCACATTCTTACATTTACAGTTTATTATTATGTTCAATGAAATTTCTTCGGGCAGAATACTTGAACTTGACTGTCCACGCCCTTATCTCATGGAGTGCTTCAATTATTTTACTAGTAAAGTGATCAGGCAGAATTTTCACTCAAACCCTATATGTGACGAGATCTGGACAGTTTGTATCGTAGAAAATGGTGACTCCTTAACCCGTACCACGTGCCCAATCATTGAAAAAGTAACCACCTGCTAACTGCAATAAGCCCTGTGAGATAAGTCCGCTGCTCTCGCGGGGCGACGGCCTTGACTCCGGTTGAGTGGGGGCAAGAGGAAAGCCAGACTTGAGTGGGAGGTTGTGATCGTTGTTCGGGGGGAAAGCGTTTGTGAACGAACGGCTTAGGCGCTGCGCGTGACCCGTCGGATGAAGAACTAGCCACTGTAAAAAATGTGAATTACTAAGTTTCAAACAAACTGGTAAACAACGATAACTCTGTTTTCCGTTTTAGTGTGGGATCCGGGAAGCGATACAAAAACATGAAAAATATTTAGTACCTGACCCATATTCATCAGGAAAAAATATTGGAATCCCTTACTGTTGAAGATTAGTAAATAAATAATAATAAATACTTGCATAAATAATGCACAACAAACCAACTTTTCTCTTATTTTAACGTAAGCTATTGTATTAGCTGTTGAAATGGAATTCTGAACAAAATGAATTACTTTTGGAGCATTGCAAAAGTTTTGTTAAGATTATTTCGAGTGTGTAAAAGGCCCAGTCGTACGTCGAAAACTTGAGTAAATGTAGGCAAACTGACCACGTAAGACGAAACTACGGATTAGCTCAATCGAAATTGCTGCTATGCATTTGTCCAATCTCATCAATTACCCATTCAGCAGAAGATAAAGAAGTTGAAGACCCTGCGAATTCCTCTCACACTGAATCAAATATATTTTTTGTCATTGCCGTAAACATTTCTGAAATTTCACGGGATCGATTGAAAGGGTTAAGGTTTTATTTTTTCCTAAGTCTTCAATGTTTTATGCAGTTTTATAGTGCATTTTTTACAAAAGTGAGCAATATTTAGTGGAAAAAAGCTTTTCTGCTTTTCCTCAACAGAAAATTCGTGGTGCAGAAGAACCACTTACACGTACTTCATTCTATTTTACTCATGGCAGAAATTTTTTCATTAAATCTGATCTAACACCGCCATGACCAATGTATTGTGTGTGTTCATCTAAATGTTCAAAGAACAGAGTAGATTTTGCAAGTGCTCGTTGCATTAAGCTTCTGCGCGTAGTTTCTGCGTTTAGCGGTACAGTCAGTTTGGCAATGGGGTGCTAATTCAATTTTCGCGTGAGTGAAGAATAGAAGACATTGAAAGACCGAAGTTACATGAACCACGCCGCGGAGTAAAGGCTTTCCGTGTTGAATTTCGCTCGCTGAACTCATTTTTTTCATTAGAGGGTTACCACAATTCATTCTCGGTTTTATAGAACTTGAATTGAAAAGTCTTAACGGTTTGGCCGTATTATCTTAGTGCCGTGAACAAATTGTTTTAGGATGGACTATATTGATAATTCCTCCTCTGTGGTGAGTTCCTTAATTCAACTTCAGCATTTCTCAAGAAATATTAACAACATTCTCAGATTTTATCTCTGCAACCAAAGGTCCATTTTTTTACAAACATAAAACGAGGTATCAGAGCACATGAAAATTGGAGCGTACCTTTTGACGTCATTCATTTTTACATTTTGCTCTAATGTGAAATACTGTACAGTCAGAAGCTCGCAAATCATGAGTGTAGCGCTTTATAGATCTTAAACCTGTTTTTTGAGGCTGGAGGGTGAGCCTAGATTGGAGGCTTTTAAGATGTTAATGAGGAATGAATAGAGAAGGAAAACGCTGAAATATTATTATTAAATTATTGTTATTATATTATTACTAAACAGATTAAATTAAAATAATATTGGGCGAAGACAGGAAATCCGAAAAAGATAGAAAAATGGGATGGTGAATTATTGAAAGGTAATGGAATTTTAAGACTAGATAAAGGGAGGTGTTAGATAAGCAGAATGCAGTATGGAAGAGATTTTTTTACAAACAATGAAGGCAAGTATAATATTGAAAAGAAATGAAGAAAATAATGTAAAGCAAACAAATGGAAGATCTAACGATGCGCAGATGACAAAATATTCGTTAGGGACAGTCCCAAAGTCTAACTTTAATATGATGAATATTTGAACGACTGGGGTGCGTTTGGGAATGAATATTTGAAGCAAAGCTTTATTGAAAGCTGTATTAATATACGGTGGCAATACCACTAAGTACGTTCCAGTGTGCTATTAAAAACATTCCGTCCTCCATAACGGTTAGTATCCAGCTATCTGGTGAATTTTTTCCTTCCATCAAAGCACGTGACTTAATTAAGACTTAAATTTATAGTTTTCGATAATTTATAGGTAATTATCATGGATATTTTTATTGAAGAAATCCTTCAGCAGAATTTAATAAGCAGGATTTCACTGGCGGCTTGCAAACGATTTATTGACGAATCGGTCAAATAATGTATGCAGTTATTTTAAATAAATGTGATTGTATATTGGCTGCATTGAAAATAAGGCGCCCACTAATGAAATAGTAATTTTAATCAGAGATGGATGAATGACTGGTGTTCAGATAACTAAGTAATAACCTGCTCTGTTCAAGCAACGAATGGCGACAGGAAACTAGTTGCATGGAGCATATTTTCTTCTACAGAGTCGTGAAAGGACCTCAGTTTTTAACGAAATGGGAATAAAATAAGATCAACTCCTAGCTAATGTTAAGAACCCAGGGTTACTTCTCGGTGGTGTAAATGGCAAGACCTTGGCAAAAGCAGCTAAGATTATTTATAGTTTTGCCAAATGTTTTTTTTCTGTTCACGAGACAACTGAAAGTTATCGTACCGCGACCAGCTCAGTCGCTGACAGCTAACATTCTCGAAATTAAATACATACGTTGATCCGTTCACCGTTACATCCTAATCGCACGGAGATTCACGTACAATGAAAAAGTATAAATGCTCTTCACCGGACAAGTATCATTTTAAGTTTTTTCAAAGTGATGTGAACCTAAAGTTGAATGAAAAAGTGTTCTACGAAAATAACCGAGGAAATGATGTAGCTCTTTAATGTATATAACTACAAAAATCTCAAAATACATCAGTTTTTAAAGATCTAATGGCATACACGACACGTTAACTCATTGGAGGACCGGTGCTGTGCATGCTCCTTTCGAGAGATTTTTCCATCTCTTTATTTTATGTTAGTAATCATTCCAGTGAATTTTGGCTGTAAGCTGGAGCTCTCGTCTACGCTTTGTTACTGGTTCGAAATCGTGTCAAGAATTCAACAATCCATGCGGCAGGGGAAAAGAAATCGCCCACTGAACAAATCAATCGAGTCAAGATAATTAGTATCTACACAATATTAGGTGCGGTCTTTCATGAATCAATTTCGATGATCATAGTTGTTTATTACACAATTACAAAAAGAGGTCAGCGCTCGCCGGCAACATATATGTGCATAACCTCATATGCACTACATTTTCTGATAGAATTGTGAATAACAAATTTCGTCTCGGGTATTTGCGACACACTGAACTCGGGTAAACATCGAAATAAGGAAATTGACTTCGATCAAGGGGCCATTTCTATACTGATGAGGGTTGTCGTCCGGTTCCAAAGCTTTTGTTAATACCCGTCGATTGCAGTCAGTGTCTGACGATGCGCAGTCTTTCATAAGCACTGGTAACTTAGTCAGCATAACAGGACATCATCAATCATTGCCCCATGAAGACTGAATGTAATTATTTTTTAAAATAATTAAATATTCTTAAATGCATTATTTTAATGTCTCATAATTCAGAGCGTAAGATTGTGTAGTACTTAAAACTATTTGTGGGAAATAAGTCTCGGAAACAAGGTTCGGGAAAGAAAAATATCGTAGGAAGAAGAAAACAGCATATCCCTCTAGCCGATGAGTTGGCCTTGACTGAATCATTGGAATGAGGATACTCCGCATAAGAGAAGGGAGAGTGGCAGCAGTGAGTGAAAAGTGGGTGACGTCAGCCCCTTGAAGGGATTTGGCGCAGGGCCTATTCCGTTCATTTC
This sequence comes from Hetaerina titia, assembly GCA_037158775.1. NCBI lineage: Eukaryota > Metazoa > Arthropoda > Insecta > Odonata > Calopterygidae > Hetaerina > Hetaerina titia. The sequence goes on from CM073769.1 coordinate 32,046,728, forward strand.
TTTATGGGTTGCACTGACTGATGCAACTTCTAAAGTGAGAGATGAGGAATTCCGATATGATGGTACCGCTTGGGTGGCATTACACAAAAAAATGCACAAAAGATCTGGCACCTTAATGAATTCTAAAAGAAAGAACTTGATTTCCTATTAAATGTTTTATCATTTCAGTCAAAAGCATAGTTAAACATTAATGCGAGGAGAATGATGATAATTTGGTACCAGTGTGGTGTTGTAGATGAATTACGTTGGAACCCAAGCCGTGAAAACTAAAAATTATAACTACAAACTAGCCGCAAAAATTCTGGATGCCCCTCATTTGATTTTAAGTGTAAACCGTTTTCCGTCAATTGCAACAGAATATATTGCATGAATTAAAAATTCGGAAACAATCATTTGTGTAAATATGACATGCTACTTATTCATGAGATTAGTTCATATTGGATTTCTACACATGATTAACGAATTAATATGTTACAAATTGCCGACCCTAGCAAGTAAATGGCATTGAAATAAAAATCGCAGTGATTGTATAACTGAATGAGTCATCCAGTTACTTCGTGATTTTTACTTGCCCACGAGGATCGAAATCACAGTGGACCGTGTCATTTAAATGAAGGCGAATAAGTCTTCTATTTTCGCAGTAGGTACACTATTTTCAGTCTAAAACAAAATGCAAGTGCAATACACTGAAATAGACAAATGATACTTAAATTTACGCCGAACGTCAACCATAAAATTTGTTTTTGTGATAGACCACACGAATACTAGAGTCCAATCGTAGTTGGGGCGACCTAATTATGCCCATTGTGTGTGAACCTCCACGTGGAGTTAATGACTTCACTGTTCCGTGAAGTCAGATGACGCAAAGTGGATTGATTAACACAGATGACTCATAATTGAATCAAGTTAAAGGAGATTGACGGACTCGACCAATTTTATGACGTCGTGATTTTCATTATTTTAGATTATAAATATATAAGTATCATAAATTTTTAGGCACCGCAACCGTTTCACGTAAGATTCGGAGGGATGAATGACATGTTGAATTTGAGACGAAAGAAACTCCTTATGTATTTTTGTCACATTAATAGACGAGTAACCGAATAGAACAAAACCAGAGGAACCAGCAAACATGAAGTAAGAGATTGTGACCGCATTGGTATTAAGATGGGTGTGGTAGTTCACTAGGTACAGAGCTGGGCTACCAACAGGAGGGTCTGTGTTTGATTCCGGGTGGTCTCTCGGATGACTCTCAGCTTCACCCAAGCTATGTAATATATAGGTCACCAAATATTCCTGGAGAACTTGTGAAGTGGCACAAGGAAAGTAACTCACTGGCTCCTCTGCCCTGATGGATGACAGGTCGTTAGACTTATTGTTAGTACGAGGTGAGCTCTACTCTCCTATCAAACAACTTTGGGTTGATTATCGCGTCAATGCCTTTAAAGGCATTAATAACATAACTTTGTCAGGTTTATCCTTTAAAAATTAGGCCTAACAAACATGTTAAACCTTTATTTTTTATGACTATGAAGTATTTTACTAAGTATTGATGCCAATGAGAACGAAATATTTTTATTACAATGGCATGATGTAAAGCCCAAAAACGTCAAGCGATGCGGAACTGTTCGAAGGTATAATTGTCAAAAGGAATTTGGGTCATCCTTAATTTACCAGTATAGTCAAAGTACCCGGAAATGAAAAAATATTGAATCTGCGTTGAGGAGTAGGGGATTGGACACAGCGTGGGATTTTTAAAGATGCCACCATTTCCAATGTTATTCTGCAAACAATGCCTTCAGCCCTGCTAGCAGCGTTTGAGGTAACCACGGAAAACTCGTCAAGTAGTATTTCCTGCTCTGGTCTTCTCTGATAAGACAATGAAACAAAGAAAGATGAAACTATACCGGTACTAGAGCATTATTATTGGCAAAATTCACATCCAAAATCGAGATACACATGCATCTGTATTTTATTGTCGGAAACATCACGAGCAACTTTGTTTCTTCCTGGGCTCCTGGAATATTTTTTCCGTTTCGCCAACACATTTATTCATTACATCAATGTCGAGTTTATCCAATAAAAATTACTAGCTTGGACATACCGGAAGCCGGATGTTTATAACTGCCCAACTAATATGCGGTCACTTACATAACCAAGGGATCTCCCATAAAATGTCCGCTGAAGTTGCTCTATAATTGCCCATAGTGTTCGTAACGCAGTACAAATCGTTCTGTTCCAAGAACCGACCGCGGTCGACGAATCGGTAGTGCATTGATCTAGTAATCCTGTTTTCCAGTTACGGACCTATAATTCGGGCATGGCCGATTTTTTTCTGAATTACTTGGTTTGGTATAATAATAAGTAGGTACGGTGAAATTTCTAATACCATAGATAACTTTTTTGATACACCCAACAGTTACGAACGCGTTACGGCGAAACACACAAAACCTAAAGATCTGAAAAAATTAATAACTTCCTCAAAGGAATCGTTGGAATTTATTTCCACCAAACGAGTAAATCATCTAATCAAAAAAAGTATGAGTATGTAACGCGGTAAATATGGTAAACGTGGGATTACTCACCCATCTGCTGGGGTTACTTTATGTAATAATATCCCCATAATAACTTTTCAATTTCTTATGAACTTTGGTTTTTATTTAATTGAAAGTATTAGGGAAATCAAAGAATCTGTATAGCATGGGCAATTGAATATATATATTTGTGAACATGGTTAAAATTATGTTTAGGTGACTTTGAAGAAATTAGTTTGAAAAAGTTAAGAAAAGTGCAAACTTGTAAAATTCTGAAATTAATGCATTTTAATTTAACACATTTTTAGATAAATTTTTGAAGTCATGGTTTTCTTAGGCGACTCTTATTAAGCTATGTTCCCTTGGGTTATGAACATAGTTGCCGCCCTAGGTGAGAAAGAAACATCAGTAAAAGAGCCTTTATCCCTAAAACTATGAAACTTTCTTCCTTTGAGTTCAAATTACGTCGCAAATCTTGCATAACTGAGCTATACTATAAGCCACTGACCATCTCCCATTCACAAAAGTATTTCTCAAGAATCATTAAACCACTTAATTCAGGTGGTGATGCTTTATATTTTAATAATGCCACATCATGAATTTAAGGCTATTTCCATGTTGGGCGTATTTAATGTTTTTTTTATTAACTTTTCATGTCATCACTGTGGATTTTAATACTTGTCACCTAAATTAATGTGGGCCTCTACAGTACCTGCATTCTTTCATTACAGTCAGGGAAGAATTAGTGGCAATTTCTGTAGTCATAATAAGTGGAACCATGAAATCAGATGCAAGTACAATGCTTTGCTCAAAGCATTTTAGGCATATTCGAGTTCAGTTCAAAGGGGTAAATTGGAACCAGAAGAATTCATCATTCAACCCAAAAAGAACCTACCATTCAACAGAAAAATGAGTGTCTTTTTAAAACATGCTCTCATATACTATGAACACACTTTTAAACATTTTTGTACCTGTCCACGTGATTCTTAGTAAAAATTGGAAAGTTGGCTGCAATGAGCATTACTTCATGAGTTTCATGTATTTACTTAGTCAAGTTACTTTACCCTCTTCTATCCCATGTTTGGGATTCCTTACCAATATTGATTTGGTGCAAAGATCTTTTCTTCCCCAAAGTAAATGTTGCTTTGCTCTTCCTAAGTCATTCCCTCAATTTCTCAGAGGTCGTATGTCAAACGACAAATCTTTAATAATTTCTAGCCGATTTATTAAAAAGCTGCATGTGCTTGCTTTCTTTATAACCATTACTTCATGTGTATTTTTGTGTTCATTTATATCACAAATAATGCCTATAAAAATACATGTGTGTTCTGTTGCATTCTATTTAAGAAAAACTAAAATTGTATTCATAATTATGACAAATTGACTTTTTCCTTACAGAGGTTCAAACAGAAGACAGGTTGGAATATACCTTTTTCCCGTTGAACCAGGGATCCTTGAGATTCCGAGTGAAAGCAGCAAATGATGCCCATATAGCCTTAACCACCGGTCCATCTGAATGTGAGCCTATGTACGAGATCTTCCTTGGAGGATGGGGCAACACTAAGTGAGTGAAAAATATATGAACTAATCAGTGGCTTAAATAATTAACATTTTCACAAATGAATAGTCAATGCAATGTGATCGACAATGGTGTGAACCTTACCTTCCCTGACTGGACCTTAAAATCATAGTGAAAGTTTTCTTGTTGTACCAATTATGGAGGAATACCTTATCTACTTTGTGCATAATACAATGATGTTGCATTTCTGGTAAGATATGGTGTCGAACCAAATGAGAGTTAGTTTACTTACCAGCAATCAGTAACCACATTACGATTATTAATATATTCAGTCGCTCATTGAATCTAGCCTACACATTTTCTAAAAGATGGGGTACTACCACACAATAAATTGCTATTACAATCATTGCATGTTACATAAACATGTCTATTAATTACTGGGGTTAATAACAGAAAACAAGATAAAAACTGATATTTAGTGCATCTATGAAAAATACTTGCATATAGTTAAAAGTTGAATTGCCTTGCACTCCATATCACCGCTATCATCAATATGTTTTATATCTCATGGATGTTCGATTAGAATTTTGTAGTACATCTCATTAGAAAATGTCAAAATCTCGCCTTGTATTACATGCTTTTAATAGCATACATTAAACTTTGATCAAAACAACTAACCTTCCCTCTTGCTGTAAATCTCAGAGACCGCTGAAGGCCTTACTCAATTCTGGTACCCAATGAACCTAATGGATGGAACAAAGGCTATATTATTTTTTGGTACTTGTCATGGATGGGTAGACATACTTCATTGTTTGAAATCATAACTTGAAAAAAAAATATTTTGTTGGAGAAATTACCTTCATATTGAAGGGCAATTTAAATTTTCTAGGGTCTAACTTTAACTCTTTAAAGGACTATATTTTTCATACTTACTTTGTATGAATAAACCTGTGTACCTTTAAAGAGAGTTCCTGTTTTTTGTAAACTGCATTTAGCATAATGTGATTTCTGTAAATTTTCTATTCGGTTTTTCAAGCTATTTGTGGTGTAATTATGTTATAGCCCTGGTGGTTAATTTTGAAATTAGCAGTCCCGTATTAGAATGGCTTTGCAATTGCTTGCAATTCAGGGAATTCACGGGGACTTCCAGTAGTACCATCAGCTTGGAAGTTCCTGTGTCTATGATTTGTACCAATTTTATCTTCCAATGGAATTTTTCAGTTTTTTTTTAAGGTTAAAGAGAATTCCATATGAAAAAATCCAGAAAATTGCATATTTTAAATATTCAAACTTAAAAATTGTTTTATATAATAATACACAAAATTCCTATTTGAATAAGCATGATGCATCATTTGAAAAGTAGCTGGAGGACAAGCAGGTTAACTAAATATGCAAAAAAATCTTTCCTCGGATTGATAAAACAAGAGATTCACGGAGAGGCAAGGCAATATTGAAGGTTGTAAATTGGTACATCTGCTCTTGAGAAATATAGTTGAGATGGAAGTGATACTTCACTGAACTGAAAACAGAAGATTACTTTATCTCTCTGAGAGAATAAATCATTTACCTCAGTTGTTAACCATGAAAAATTGCCAAGAAATTATTACAAAAGTTAACCAATCTTTTCATTTATGCCATTTAATTAAACATGCTGTTGTCATTGCCTGACAAAAATATCTTGTGCAAGATATTATTTTCTTTATAGCATTCTGTAAAATGCCTAATGTACCAATATGCAATGTGTTATAGGTCTGCCTTGCGTCGTGATCGTCAGAAGCCTGATAAGGCTGAAGCTGAGACCCCCAATGTAGTGACTGCAGATGAGGAACGTGAGTTTTGGGTACGGTGGACAGATGGAACCATTCAGGTGGGACATGGAGGGCAAGCTTCGCCTTTCCTAGAGTATGCTGATCCTGATCCCTTTCCAATTGGACACTACGGTGTTAGAACTGGTTGGGGTGCAACTGGTCAATGGCTCATTGAGGGTGAGGCTAATAGTGTAGTCTTATTATTTGATTTTTATGTATTGATAGTGTGTAAGCATAAACATTTGGCAATCCCAAAAGATGTGAAGATGATCAACTGATGGTATTAGTTTGTCTATTTGTTTTCCGTTAACATGGTGTTAATTCCTTAGGAATATGGTTTTTCTCATGCATATTTTTTTTGCTTTTCTATCATAAAAGTAGCATCCTTTTGTCATCAAGGATATAAATTCAAATCCTCATTTATATGTAACCCTCCCCCCCAAATTTCATATGACATTAAAAATTCCATTTTAAAACCTCTTTCCTTGATAATGCAATCACTAAATTTATTTGTAAACAAATCTCCAGGTACAGTAAATTTTTCTTAAATTTGAGGTCATAATCTCATTTCTCCATTTTCCATTGACCCAATTATTCCTTTCCCATCATCAATCTTTCCTATCATCATTACCTATCACCAGGCTCACGCACCATCCACTCTCCCGACAAACTACAGTATGAGTTCTGGCCAGTTCCTAGTGGTGCTGTGACATTGGATGTCCGCTGTCCATCCAATGCTCACGTTGCACTCATCTCATCTCCAACTCCTGCAAACCATGAGGCATTTCCTCGCATTGAAGTGTTCATCGGAGGGTGGGAAAATATGCGTTCAGCTATTCGGCGTGATGGTGTCAAACCTGATCGTGCTACAGCTGAAACCCCTGGCATAGTCACAGATTCATCATTTCAACGTTTTCGAGTGAAGTGGAGTAATGGGAAAGTGTCTGTGTTGCCTGGAGGTGCAGCATCAGCACCAATCCTTGAGTACCATGACCCAGACCAAGTGGGAGTCACTCATATTGGGGTGAGAACTGCTTGGGGCTCCAGAGGACACTGGAAGATCAAAGGTCAGTCACATTTTTGTGACTCATAATAGGAGCAATTTTCTGACATTGGCAGATTAAATGCTCAAAACATTTAATTGAAAATAACCATTTAAAATTGCCTATTCATCAATATTTTGGTCTACATGTTCTCAAAATCATTAAAATTATTGTTTTTATGTATTATTCAGAATTTTTTATGAATTATGAAAGTTACACGTTAATTTTTTCATAATACCTGGATAAAATAGTCATTTTCATTTTAAAGTTTAAGCTGGCCTACTAACAGAAGAATTCTGAAATGCAAATGTCCATTTAGCCATGACAAAAATTAACTCTTCCTCGGTATAACATCTGTCTGGGAGGAGGGATTATTGCCCGATCAATGAGTGATATCTATTCCAAAGGCAAAGAGTGCTTCTAGTCAGCATTAAATGCTGGGGACTATATATCAACTAATTATCATATTTTATGAACACCTTTAGAATTTCTACACAAGATCCTGAAGTGTGTACAAATAAATTAGTACCATGATTCTCAACCAACAGGAGAGGGATCTCTTAGAATAGAACTACCCAATTCAGTCTTGTGGTACAAAATATGGCCCTCCAAATGTTTTCATCCCTGTTCATCAAGCTTTTTCAACTATAACGGCTGCAACAGTGTTCTAAAACTTATTTCTCTTAATTAGGGTAAGTCACCATCTGTACTTCAGGGTGCCTTGGCATCTTGAATAAATAGTTCATTTTGCTTTCACAATTTAAACAATGAGATAAAAATTTTAAATGTGAAAAGATTAAACACAAGAAAACATTATTAATGCAATGAAATCTCAATGCAGCTGTCAAATAGCAAATGCATTCGTTAATCAATGATATAGCATAATGAATGAGCATGACTGGAGAATTAAATAACTGCATAGTTTTCTCATTATTTTTTGTAGTTGGTTAGATTCTGGTCATAAAAAGATAGAGCATACCTAGTGTAGAAAACACTGTTTTTAATGGATCACTGGACTAGCTATTAGAGAAGTGAGACTGTTGTAAAGCATGGCCTAGGATCAAAAAGGTGAAGACACATTGTTTTATATACTCAGAAGTATTACTACCCTTTTAAATTAATATTTTATAACTAGTTAATTAATGAAAACAAATGTATTAATAATCAATCTTTGAGGACTTTGCACGACTTCTTGAAGTGGAACTTGACACATTCTACTTAAGTTAATCTACTTGTCTGCATTCTATCACTCCTTAATTTATTAAAACCTATGAAAAGCTGAAAACTTAAATAAAATTAATGAAAAATACTGTCATGATGATATTTCCTAGAATTTCATTTTCATGGCATCATGTTAATAGGATACACTAACAGGACAACTCTGAAGAAGTTTCCAGCTTTGAGGTTTTGTTGTGCATTCAAATCTTGTTTGTGTGTAATAAGTTAAATCTTGGTTTGCTGTTCCATCTCATTTGTCTTGCTTGTATCATTATTTTAGAATGTGCCTGTCTGTGTTGTTTGCATAGGATCTTTCGTCTCCTCTTCTAAAACAAATGGTATTAGTTAGGGGTGCCTCCCTCCCAAACTCCTGAATCTCCTCCTATTCCCAGCAAAACTGCCCTCCCAATATCAGATTCACTCTAAATTGTTCATATGGTCTTGTTACCATTAAGTTAGCATATCATCATAAGGCATATTTGATTTGTCATTCTTCTGCAACTATCCATTTTAGTAGAAGATCGGAGGTTTATAATATAGCACCGAGGCAATGATAATATTTAACTACATTACACTCTAAAACATTGATAACAAAACATTTGAATTGGTTGCAGTGTTTTACTAATAGCAATAGATTTCATCATGCATTGTCTGGTTCTGATATAATAAACCTTACATGATTAGGCTTCACTTTGTGAAAGTTTTGTTATGTCCACCAAATGTGAGAGAATTTACTTTCCCACAGAATTAACCAATTTAATTCTGTGGAAAAGTATCTTCCCTCTTTCATGTGGTGGGTAATGATGTAAAATATTATAAATACCACAGTTGTCAATTCAATATGTACAGCATTTTTTTTATCAAATTTTCCTTCATCCCAAAGCTTTTGGGTCCAATTTTTTTTCCTAGACCCCCACTGTGAACTTTTAACAATTGAGTTTGAGCCATGACCCTTCCTTCCCTAATGGGCACCCCTTTAGCTTTTTATTTAAAACTTGCTAATTTTAAATAAGCAATGTAAAAGGGTATTTATTTGATTTTCATTTTAAGAATGTCTCGATACTGTTTCATGCTATTGCATTCAAAGAGAATTTTCTTTCATATGTTTGGATTACCCCCCCTGGAATTGCCTCCCTCAATAGCTGAGCAACTTATGTGACGGTCATTTCATGGTGAGCTTGATAAAATAATTTCATGTCCTCGTATTGACATCATTTGATCATCTCTCAATTTGGGATTGGCAATTGTATTTACTGGTTCATAATTAATGTTTCTATAGCTTATAAGCATGGCTCTTCCCCACTGTGCCAAAATGCAGAAAGTTACTCTGATACCATAACATTTTTTATTTAAGTAGGTGCTCACCCATGAGCCCACTAGGCTATTTTGTTGATGCAGCAAAATTAAAAAATGGAAAGGGGTTTACCCTTTTCAGTTTTTAACCAGAAAACCCCACTAATAACAGGGGTTTTCAGGTTAACAATATTCATCTGGGCAAGTTTTTCCATGTAGAGGGTACACTCGAAACTGATGAGGATCCATCTCATGTTGCCCAAAAACTAAATTATCAGAGTTCTCATTCTGTGAATAATTACTACAAGTATTTAAACATTGAAGGGCCTATTGGTGGCAATGTGTTAAGCCATATTAACAAAAACCCTCATTTGAGTATTTGACAAAAAACTCCTTTATTATAACCACAGTTGCTATGCTTGTTCATCCAGACATTCTATCCTGTTCATTCTTTCAGATGCTTCTCTTCAGAAATAACTTCTAATGGGAATGTCTTATTTTCTTTAGGGATTATTGTATGTATTAAATTGAGTAAAAGACTCAGTAATGTGTTTGGACCTCAGGCTGTGTTTGGACTGATTGTGCTTCTGCATGATTAGTGCTCTTAAGTTCTGTGGATTAGTCCAGAAGAATTACAGCAAAACTAAAAAGGGAAACCTAAATGAAAACCAGCAGAATTACTTTCAGAAGTGCACTTGGATAAGGTGCATTGTATAAAGTTTCTCCATCTTTCAAATCATGTTTTTATTAACACTGCCATTTATTTCTCTAACAAGGTTTGCTTATGCTGCTATTAAAATATTCCAATTGCTATTAAAATATTCCAATTTTATCATTGCAGGTTAGCTAATATCCAAACTAATTCCATAGATAGAAACATAAATGTCTTTATTTAGGTGAAATTGAGACCATAAGGTCCCTCCTTCCATTTAACCCATAAGCTAGGGATATGTTTCCAGTGCACCCCCCTCACAGTACCCATAGCATTTCAAATGTAATGATATATACACACTCCAAAAGTATCATAAAATGCATGGCATGGTCAAAATAATTCCATTGTCACAAACATTCACTGAGATTGTTCATGCTGAAATAACAAGTATACCTATATATTTTTTCATTATTGCTGTGCTTAAGCTTGACTGTGGTTGGCAAAACTACTGGTGCATCTTAAACTGATTGCTGTATAGACTTTATGTAATACATGCAACTTTCTGTAAAAAATCATATCATTTGAGTGATTTAAATCTACCTCCCTCTGCTTGGTATTTACAGTTTTTGCTATTCATTACTCATTTATCATCATTAAGTAGTTAACAGCTAGAATTGCTTTTAATAATATGCTAGGCTAAGAGTTGCTACTTTGTAAATTCAATTGGCATGATGAAAACAGCGGTAGATATGTAGTAGTATATATTCCCACTCTTGTTTGTCAAACACTGAAACACTGCAGAGAAGTGCTGTAGTACACAGTGCAAAATAACATGACAAAACAGCAGTGGTAGAGAACGCAGACTGAAAACTTTCATATGTAGTGCTCTTTCTTATTCCTTACTCTGCTGTTCTGTGTTGTACTTACTATCTATGCCTTGTGTTTTTATGTATTGTATTATAAAAATGATGGTATAATGAAAATCTAGACAAAGATTCACACATTCAGTAAATGAGTAATATTGATAACTACATATTACCCCCAGTGTTTTTCAATATGTCATTTAACATTACATAAAAATGCAAATCTTACTATTTATATTCTATAGACACTCTCCTCCCATCTCAACCTATCCATTCATTATTTCTGGGCTTTTCGTGCATCATTTGTTTTCCAATGGAATGAATTCCAATAAGGCTGAGGTGTATTTACTTAATATATACATTTAAATTCTTGAATGAGCATGTTAAATCATCACAAAATCTGCTTTTTAGGATTTTGTTAGCATAGATCAGCTCCTGGATAGAAACCTAAATGACAGCTTAATCAGCAAGAAGGCTTCTAGTTAGGGTGAAATAAATGTAGGTGCTTGTGGAGGGTTCTGAGCACATTTTGAATTAAATTGCCATTGAACTTCGGGTACTTTTTCACATGATTTGGAAGTTTGAGGCGTATGCCTCTATTTGGTCAGCTGATAATGATCAAAAACTGCCAATTTTGCACTAGTTGCCAGCATTTATAAAAATACTGCATGGTTTCAAGATTGATTTGTAACATAATGAAACTTCTACTTTTCTCATGTGGATGGCTTCATAAGTTACACAAACGTTCTGGTAACATTGCAAATTTTCTGTGTGGAGTTACAGTAATCAGCAGATTAATAACTGTAGACAGCAGGTAATTTCACTGATACAATAATACAAATATGGCAGGGCATCAGTCCTTCACAAGAAACTTTAAAACTTAAATTTTGAACTGTGATCTTTGTTAATAAAGGTTTCTGCAATAAAAAATCAAATTCTTAACTGGTTCAGATTCGTGATTGAGACAAGTCAAGAAATTCTAATATCAAAAAGGCAGTCACCAGCAGAGAATAGAAAAAATCATTTTTTTGCACTATGACAATGCATTCTAAAAATACTATGCTAAGTTTATAAAATTTTTAATAGTTTTCCCCTGGACGACCTTCTACCAATAACGTAGAATACCTACAGTAATGGCTACACTATTTAGAAATTTCTAAGAGTAAGCTAAATATATATGTATGTATATATATTTAGCTTATATATTTATATATATATATATATACATAGGCATGCTTGAACACTGGACCTTTTGACACAGTTAGTTGGACTTTTGACATCTTAGACTTTTGGCATTAAACTCCCGGCCAAGGAAATATTTTAGCACTTGTGATCAGCTCGATTCCACCTTCCCCATGCATGACTTAGAGGAACCAATGAAGATAATTTTTATATACACTCACTCACATCCACTAGATGAAAGAAAGTCCAATGTTTCACTCTAAAAAGATAAATTGATTTGTAATCAAAATCAAACTTCAGGTAATTTGAAAAAAAGGATTGATCTTTCAGAGGGAGATGAGGCTGGTTCTGCTCCAGTGGTTAGCTCTGCTGGTACATCTGCCCAGTGGGTCGATGCTGTTGGTGGAGAAATCCCCGCTAATGCTTTTGTTGGAGGAAATGACCATGATTGTGACCTGTTTGTTGGCAGAGCTTACCACAATGAAGAACTAATCCCAGGAAAAGTAAACCCCAACCATAAAGCATGCTATGTGCCTTGGGGAGGTGAGGAGCATGGCAAGGAGGAATACCAGGTGAGTATGATACTGAGGAAATGTCACTTGATTTTAATTGAATACTAATCATCAAAAGTATTGAACCAAAAATGTTAACATGGTAATCGAGTACTGAAAAGCTGTTTCATGGTCACTACACACTGGCTGCTGCAACTTAGGTGGCAAAGATTAGTCAAGTGAATGGGTGGAATAAGGGTTCCCTTCCATTAGTCCTGTGATCAAGAATGTGAAATCTTCCTTTAGGAGCAGAGCATCAAAAAGTCTCATTAGCATTTATATGAATACTTTAAAATCAGTTAGGTTTGTTAACGATAGAGTTTCAGTTAGCCAGTCAGCCAAGCTGTTACATTCCTTGGTGAGCACATTAGATAATCGGTGTCGTTAGTTTTGGATCGAGAGTCAATAAAAACATTGTTTGAGGTTTTTGAGAAGAATAGAGGCTGTTAAATACTGAAATTTGAGTTCATAAACTAGAACAAATGGAAGTTTACCCATTTTTAAAGTATCTTGGGCCAAGAGGGTCAAAGTAGTTACAACATCAAAAGAAGAATTGATAGGCAAAGAGGCATCCACAAGGACAGAATTGATTATGGAGATGCTAAGAAGCAGTTAGTTAAAAGTTTAAGGGAAAAGCAAGTTTTGTACAGCACAGAAATGTCATTGAAGCAAGACGATAGACTAGATTGGAGGCTTTTGAAATGTAGGTGTGGAGGATGGAAAGGTTGAATGGACAGAAAAGAAACAAAAGTACTAGGTATGATGGCAGAAAGAGGTTTGTTGGGAGGTGTTCAGTATTTTGAGTGGCATGGAAATGCTGAAGACTAATAAGGGGAGGATTGTAAGGCTAACAATATGGGAAGGAAACAGGGGGGCATTTTGGACAGCATGTAGGGAGATAGAAAGTATTTGGATTGAAGTTTAATGTCAAGTAGGGTGGGTAATTCTTTCTTTTTTGCTGGGTGCTAGAGCAGGGAAGTATAGTAATGAAGACTTGTCCATCTAAATCCTACCTTAACTAGTAGATTACCAATATTAATTAGTCAATCTATATCCATCATAGTGGCAATATCATATTTCTGCAATTCCCTTTTAATTGGAAAGATATACAGGTGAATTTGAAAGAACTATACTCCTACTTATTCTGTAGTGAACTCTTTGTTCTTTAAGTTGCAATTAAAATCATATTTGGATAAATCACTTAAGATACTAGTCAACAACTGGATTGTATAAAAAATAAATGAGCCTGACAAACAAGCTCATGAAAAGATCTTCTTACAAATCTCCAGAAATATTTGTTGATAGCTAATTAATGACTAAAATATTCTAGGTACTATGTGGAACAGATTTGGAATGGATTTCAAGTGCTGGTAGTGATATACCTGCTGGTGCTGTTCCTGGAGGTAACACACTGGATGGAGAAGTTTTATATGTTGGCCGTGTTCCACATGAAGGAACCATCACAGTTGGGAAGGTAGCTACAATAATTTTGCAGATCCTTAAGTGTTTGCTGTGAAGTAAATGCCAAATTTCTATGATATTCAATTGTTTGATAGTTACATATGAAAAGCAAACTTAAGTTAATTATTTCAAAGCTATACACCTTAATTTAACTGATTATTATGCAACACTTGGTGCCCATAGAGCCAGTTAACCATAAGAATTACTCTGGGTATTTTGCAGGGGTTTTTTAACATACTCCTCTGTATGTGCATTTATGGCATAAATTAAATAATGAACATTTTCTTTTTAAAGGTCCATCCAAGTCATGGAAGTTGCTACATTCCTTATGGGGGCAGTGAACTTGGGTTTCCAGATTATGAAATACTCGTGTCCAGGTCAGGTTGAAATGCCATGGTGAATTGTTTCAAAAGAAAATGTTGTCAAAAAAGAATTCCAATATTGCCTGCAATTCTCTTCTACATGCCTCCAATTTTTAAAAAAATGTCGAAAGGGTGTTGCAGCTAGTTGCCTTATTAATTAAATTTTTAAAATCAGCATTTATATTTTCAAGGAAATGGTGCTTAAAATTGATAGTGTAAAAACTGAATGTGTTTCTTAGTAAGTTAACTCAAATGAATCTTACAGAGCACAATATTTTTTTATGCAATAGAAATGGTTCATTTTTCAAACTAGCATAAACCATATGTAAATGTGGATGCAAGAGAATTCACTGTAAAATTGAAATGTAAGTTGCTTACTGCATACAAATGTTTACTCACTGGAGAGGGAAGATTAATAAAACTTAAAAGTACTTATGGTTCACTTTATTCCAATGAGTTCCCATACCATCATCACTTACTTCTTGATTGCGACAATTTTCTGATTTTACCAGTGTTCCGTAAATGGAAAGTAACATCAAATCCAGATAAATGATAGCCTAACTACGAACCAATATTCAAGAAAAGATTCATCTATAGTATCCTGAAAATTAGAATTGATGCAAGCTCATCAGATTCTCCAGGTGTATGGGAAGCTAGATTAACAAACTTGCAGAATGTAACTATAGTGGTTTGACCACTTTTAGTGGTGAACTTCCATCAGCTTTAATAAATTTAGCCATTTTATTTATCATATAAAAGTATGCAGAATCTGTCCTCTCATATAAATTTATTTGGGTGTAACTAAATTATCCAGCATCAAGTCATCGCCTAGACCCTCTGTAATGTTGTCTTGAATGCTGATGGGTTGTTTTCTTTAGGACAAACTGGAGAAAGAAATTGTTTAACATTTGGCTGTCTTTGGAATATCCAGTGAAAGAAAATGCTAGAGTATGACAGACAAAAGACTACACTGTTGCTGATAAGGTAAAAAACAATGATGAAAATGCAAGTAGTGCATCTATTATTGCATATGCCTAAGAGTTCATTTTAGTACTGAATATAGGCCCAAAAAAGTCTGCATCTCATTCCTTGTTAACAGAAAAGTTGCACTGGTGTTTCCTGCCACGTTAGAAACACTGCTGATGCATTCATTTACAGGCTTAACAGAAATGCCCTTGTTATAAAATTAGAGGGTGGTTCATTCTGAACTGGGTGGAGAAATATATTAAACTAGACTTTCAATTCCACCACAACCTATTAGGGTGTCCAGTTCAATTGTTTTGCCTACTTAATGTTTTACACAAATTTAATTTGGTATTAAACCTTATGATATTTCAAAATTTTAAGAGAAATGTAATGGAGAAAAGGTAAACCCATTGTGTGTCTTTGTTTTAAAGAAAGTTCAATCAGAAACAAAATGAACATTGTTCATTATATTTAGTGTCTTAAGATATTCTTTCATGACAACATAATTAAATTAACAGGAATTCAGGCATAGCAAAACTTAGAATTTGCGTAGAAATTCTGGTAGGGTACTGGAAATCAAAATGGTAAGACTAATACAATACTAAGCCAACAGAAGAGCCCAATTAGAAGAAACTAAACTCTTCACAAAAAAATTGCAACAGAATCATTGGCACTAATTTCAGACTTAGAGGATTTCTGAATTAACTGAACCTCTTCATCAATATGAGCAACTTCTCTTTCTTTACTTGAGAAAGCTTATTGCTCTTGGCTTGTGGCTCTCTCTCTCTTTCAAAGATGCCAAACAATTTTATTCTTGATGCTTAATGTCAAGACTGAATACCATTCCAATGATAGCAGGGAGACTTATTATGTTAGCATTCTTTTTATTTGAAAGACAGATATGATTATTCCTAAAGAGATGTAGATATGACAGTATGAATATCACGATTAGAAAGATATTTATGCATTGAAAACTGGGGCAAAATTATGAAAATAAAAAAATTTTGGATCACCCTAGTAGGGCACAACTTTTCCATTAATCTATCTGCACAGGTATGGCCTACTAGGCAAAGCACTTAGCACATCAAATGCAATATTAATGATTGAGAAACTGCCATTCCTTCTCCTGGTGCATATAATCTATTTTTTTATTAAAGCCATAAAATATTAATAAATTAATGGTAAATTCTGAACTAATTTAAAAATAATACACAGAAATGTGAACTTTATGATAAATAGAGCATGCAAAAATAGTTTCCATTTTGTTAATTTGGAATGGATCATGCTACTTAAGTAAAGCAGCATTGCTGAGCTGATCTTAAGTAGAATCAAAATGCTCAAGTAAATACTTGTACTTTATAACTCCATTACAGCATAATCAGAACCTCTCTCTCTCTTTGGTTGTGATATACATGTGATCTGCCCTTTTAACTCAAACACGGAAATCTGATTTAATCAACATCAAGAAAGTCCACTAAGATTGATACAACTCCATTAACATCGGCTACAAAGTATCCTCAATTCAAGTCTATCTCGATAGTATAAGGAGTATCACTCTTCTGGTGATACTTTCACCGAGTATTTAAAGAACTTGAGTCATCTCAAAGCCAATATGACAACTTTGACTTAATAGTTCCATAACTCTAGGACGAAGATTTCCATGTATTTAGAACATTTCAAATTCACAATCAAAAGAATATGGTCATATAAGGATTATCTCTTCCTCTAGACATTATGAATAGAGGATTATCTATCACTGGAGATATAATCAGTTTTTATACTTATACTATATTATGCAAGCTAATTTTTTTCAATTTCCCAATTCTTCACACCAAAATTTAATTCATTTAACCAGTTAAACTTTATGGTGTATCACCAATAAATGAACATATCTGGCCAGCTACGTTTATTACTCACATACTTGGCACCAAAGTTTAGCATGGGCTCAAGTGAAACACACACAGCTCCACAAATGTAGAAAATTTAATAAAAATTGAGTAAGCTGCTTTTCAACAGCAACGAAAATGGTAGAAAAATACATTTAAGAGATTTCCAGGTTGGCACCTAAAATCTACATTTACCAGATAGTGGAACTGTGTGGTTTCCAGGTTAAGAACCAGGCCAAATACATAGTGCAAATAAATGAAAGTAAGAAATGTTTAAAGGATAATTTTAGGCTATGTATATAACTTATAAAACCTTTTTATTTTTTCAAAAATTCTAAGATTTGATAATTACAGAATTGACCAAGCTCTACAACATGATATACCTAATTAAAAATATTTAACAGGATTATGTACATCCATTCATGAAAAAATAAATTTGCTACAAAAATACATGACAGCTAAAAGGTTTAAAAAAGATAAAATTTTTCAAAGATAACATTTCCTTTGCACTCCAGCAATTCACATTAGCATAATTACCAATGATGTCAATTAACTAGGGATAAAATTTGAGTTGAGGAGCATTTACCTTTGATAACTGGCATTACACCAACTTCATTCATTACCTGATCAACCAAACTTAAAGCAATGTTTAGCATTTTGTCACTTGTACGTTCCTTTTGATTATCAGTTGGCCCATTAGGCCTTGTATCACATGTCTTTTCAATGGAATATTCCTCAGAACTTCTACCAACTTCAACACCAGCACCAAAACTTGGAAGTGCAATGAAGGTTTCACGACAACGACGGAAAAGAGGTATAGCACAAGATTTGAATTTTTCATGGCCGGTGCCCAAACCTCTTGAGCGTAATGCTTCTGCCACAGCCCAAAGAAGTTTCTGAAAAAGTAAATTATTCAAATGCAATAATTAATCATAATCACTGAATACAATAACAGTATATATATATAATGAATTTTTTGTCGAAATGGAATGGATTACCGCTAAATATCACTCACCAAAATTATTACTTAATTTGATTAAATGAATCTGATCCAGCATAAAAATCATTGCAAGAGAATGATCACCTTCCATTTAATTTTTTTTATCTACTTTTGTATTTCTTAGGAATAGGAAAGGCATTCAAAATGTCAAGGAGATGAAATGAATCAACATTGTTATTAACACAACAAATTACATTGAGATTTATCCCTTACAACAAAATCAACAAGCCAAGAACCAAAAGAATTAGAATTAATTTAGCAAAAATCAATAAACGACATGGCGGTAATACAAAAATTCAAGGAAAAGTTAGAAAAGAACAGAAAGGAAACCTGTACAGACTTAAAAGCCAATATAACTATCCATTGCAGCCCATAAGGAATGTTTCCCTTAAAAAATAAATAATAAACATTGAGGGATGAAGAATGGAAGGAAGCCATCACAGAAAAATTGAACGCTAGGAAAAAATGGCACTCCTATAAAACTAATGAGAACTTCCAAAAGTTTAAGAAATGTTAAGAGGTAATATGAAAGAAGCAAGCACACCCATCTTGAGATATCATTAAAGGGAACATAAGAAATTTTAAAAATCCATTTAAAGAGGAAATAAGATACCAACCAACCAGTCACAGATTTCAGGATTAATAAGGGAAAGCTACATTTAAAAACAAAATGAAAATTTAAGCAATATTCAGGTATAATTTCTGAACTGCAAGGAACCAAGACGTGACAATAGAGAGGATTTTATTTTCACTATCAAATTGGCGATGGGTTTGTTTCACAAAATTAAGAAAATACTTCCAAGATAATACCATTTTTTTACTGAAAATAGAGTGATATACAAAATCAGGCCCATTGCCTTGGAACACTATATAACAATATCAAATGGTGTGGTGGCTAGCATACAGGCTTCCCACAGAGAGGGCCCAGGTTCAAATTCCTGAAGACAACATAAGTGTTTCAGTGGCATCCCAATCCCTACTTGAAGTGCTTTGTGGAGAGGACTTTGAGTGAATTCAAAGTCTGTTGGATGGGATGCTCAACTGCGGATCCCTTGGCACCTTTCGAAAAGAGTAAGCTAATGCCGACGCCAGGTTTCTCTACACCCTTCCTTTCTCATCCATTCCTAATGGCCTTAGCTGTCAGTCACCTCCCTTACTACGAATACTAAAAATGTCAAACATAACCAGAACATTGCAAATGCTAATTGAAATCTAAGTAGGCGTTTGTTGCCTTGTCAGTAATTTTAGGAAGAGAGCATGCCCAAGACAGGGTAAGTTTTTTAAAAGTTGGGGAGAAAAGGGACATTTCTGCTGACAGCTGGAACCAGATTGTGAAACTGGCAGAGTATCCATGTGACAGTCTTTTCTGTGGACAGGTAGGGAGGGCATATTTTTTATAAAGTAAACACTGCTTTCACATATATATTTGAAGCATCCCAAAATAGGGTGCAGTTTAATGTGTTTCATGTAACTAAAGCCCATGTCATTGAGTTGTGATGTTAAGATGCCATCGGCAGAGATCAGGTGATTGATTTAGGCTTTAACATGCCAACTTCAGCAATCAGAGGAGTTTTAAAATATATTTTGTTAACGTAAATACAATGCGCCATGTTTAAATTGCTGTAACACAATTGATTCATGAATTAATTGGTAGATATTCTCTAAAAATGTAAATCTCATTTATAATTCGTTGTCTCGGGCGTGACTTCATGGAATCGACTTAACATAATGAAAAGAGAAACTTTATAATTCCACATAGATTGCACCACATAATATATATATGGTGTATATATATAGTATATATATAGGATATAATTCCACATAATCTATGTGGAATTATAAAGTTTCTCTTTTCATTAAATCTCATTTGTTTAGTTCTTTCAGTTTCATTTTTATAGAGGGGATGAAGATGTCTACTTTGCTTAGATTGGCATAACGATGTTGAATTACATTGGTGGATACAAAGCCTAATATTAAAAAAAAGTGTTCATTTTAGGATGAAAATATTTAGGATTTGTACTAATCAAATTTAAAACCACTCACGAGAAAAAAATATATGACATTAAAAATGATTGGCTTTTGAATTTCTAAAATTAGTTGAGTTGACACAAAATGACCTATAAGTTTCAATATCCAATTACCTTAATGTATTATATTTGTTAACAACTTCTTATGTTTCACCAGTGGCACTTGTTGCAGACAATATATACCATCATTTCATCAGTAGACCAGAACAAGAATAAGAGTTGTAAGACCATGTTCCATCATAACTTAGAATTTTTACCTTTTTATACACTTCACTGAGTTCCTTGTTCACTGCAGAAACAATGTTATCACATGAATTTTGAAATGATGATGAGGAAGCACCTAGGTTAGATTTTGATGAAGATGCATCAAGAGAGGGAGATGAAGCTGCTCGTGGCAATCGATCAAATTTCAGAACTCTTTTTGTTGACATTAGTTTTGAAGAAGATTGTGAGAAAAAGGATGGTTCAGATGCCGATGAAGACGATAACTGGGCACCACTAGCAGAACTGTCATTAAATGAGTAAGACCTCTTCAGTTTGTTCGAGTTTCTCTCCTGATCTTCAAAAACCTTTTTCAAAAGAGACATATTATGTTTTTCTTTAATGATTAACTTCCCTTTATCATCCATGGTATTATTTGGCCTTTTTGATTCTGCAGACAACCTATAAAGTGAATCACATTGCTTAAAAAATGAAATAAAAAATCACCTCCAATAAGGTAAGACTTTCTAAAACACAATATAGTCATGACATGTGTGATCATACTCACTTGGTGACCCTATTGACTAGAATTTGACGACTTTTAGTGGCCATTGATGGAATGGTGGATGACAGGGATGCCAGTGAGAATGCCCGCCGCCGTCTCGTCATATACCCTTCTCTCCTATGAGTATTGGCCTGCGAGTTGCTGTTCTTCCTTATCCTTGGGCTTGATCTTTTACTTGTGTTAGATACTGACCAAATAGTGCAAGAAGAAGCTGTTTCATTACCAACATACCTTTCTCGCACCTGTTGGCAAAGCTCTTCTAATGCTTCAGAACTAGTTCCTAAGTTGTAGCTAAAAACAAGTGGGTTGATCAATAATAAATAATACAAATGTAAAATATTATAAAATAAAAAATTAAAAACAAATAATAAAAATAGATTAAAAGTAAAACTATGAATGGGATGCGACAAAATAGGTTATTCTATCTAAAAAAAATTATAGTTAGTTAATTTCAGAATGGTTAGTCTTTTACCAAGGTATCTTTGTCATGAAAAACACTAAAATTCATCCATTTAAAGGAATAACTAAGATAATCCCTTCCAAGTTACTCTCATAAAAAGTTGGTCATCAAAGAATTAATAGCAAAAAAATTCATTCATGCACTTTTTCAAAGAAAATCCATCTGCCTGTGGGACTCCTGTGCAATAGGTCATTTAAGGAGTATCTACGATTTCCATTCATGAACAATCTCATAAGTTACCGAGGTGGGAGGGGGGGATGTCAGAACTCTCATGACAACTTCTACAAAGTAATATGCAGTAGATGACACAGCATAATATTCTGCCCGAGTTTTGGAAAATGGAAGCGGGCACTCTTACACACACACACAAACTTCTACCTGCTCTCTCATACTCAATTGATCATTCCTTTTTCTAGACTCCTCTGAAATCTTGCTTACAATTTTCATTTCTTTGCATGCATCATCAAAGTTACCTTAATTGTGCACAATTAAAAAGATTGAGGTTTTTAAAATTACTATTAATAAATTAAAACAAATGATCAGAATTATTGGGCTGCACTAACATGACACTTCATGTCAAGTTGACAATTTCATAGAGCTCGATCTCTTATTTCAGAAATTAAAGAATGTACAATATTTGTGGAAGATCAAGTAGAAGGTTTAAATGCCTAGACAATTTTACACTACATCTCTAGCTGCCCCAGTACCTCAAATTTGAAATTAAAAAGATTAAGAAAGAAATAACATTAGTTGGCTATTTATCATAAATTTTTCCTAAATAAAATGTTAGTTTATTTTTCAATGCTTAAACATGGCATCAAAATAATACCTATTCCTAGGGTTTCATATTATTATTAGTTTTAATGGCCTCTTTTACTTTATTAGTTTTACTGGTACTCAACACCAGTTCTTAGTGCCCTATGCCAGATGGTGAAAATAGGAATGGCTACAATAACTTGCAGGAACCAGTGGATTATTAGTTGGACCTTATTGATATCACTACACTTATTGGTGGCTCCTCCAATGAACCAGTAAGTTTAGCACAATGCTTACCATACACCAATATGGATACAGTCTAAAACTGTGGGCCAAGGCATGTTCATTATCTCCTCCTCTGGTGCTGATGGGTGAAATAGGCTTAGGGATCCACACTCTTCATCATGATGCAATTTCTGTAATTGTAAACTCGAACAAGGTCCTAATTGTATTCCCTTTTTGATGGGATTATCATCTGAACTCACTGAATCGGTTCTCTCCCTAGTTTGTTCGCCGTTATCTGTTGAACTTGCAATAACATCTGTCTTGGAAACATGCAAGGTCCCATTGTTCAACGTGATTGATGGTGAATCAATACTTCTTAAATTCTTAGCTGGGGAACCGAGAGGAGCACAAGCACTTCCACTAAAACTTACATAAATATCTCTGCTGCCTAGTTTAAAAAGCATTTCATCAACACTAATTTGAGGATTTGTGAAAGAGGGTGGTGGAGGGATGCCCGAGAGCGAGTGTCTAGCACGAGAAACGAGAGAGCGAAGGCGATGCTTCCTTTTAGTTCTCGTATGATTATTTCGACACAGTAGTTTCAGTTGCTGAGCCACAACATTTAATTTCTCTTCTTTTTTCGGGGTGGCAAAAAGAGATGATTCGCTGCATTCTGAGGGAGACGGTGAAGAGTCTATTTGTGCAACAGTAACCTTAAGGCTAGGCCGAACACACTTAAACGGTGATGGGGGAACTAAATAAGATTCAATTTTTGCACCAATTAAATTTTGGGCATTATGATTCGGTGACACACTTAGTTCATTTGGGATACTAATACGCTCACTTCTTGAATGTTTCGATTTGAGATCTGAGCAGTCACTCGAAGAGTAATTGCTTTCTTTATTATTATTTGTGCAGTGTTGTTTCGATCTCTTCATTCCAACAGAAACCGGCAAACTACTACTATCTATTTCGGTAACTGGCTTAATTAACTTTGGAGACGGCGTAGAGAAGCGTGGTGGAAGATTTTTTGGGGTGGACACTTTCCCACCGGTCGTAGGGGTAACTTGACGTGCTGCTTGAGATAGCAAACCTGAAATAAAATCGTCACGAGTGATGAGTAACTTTAATTCATCGTACTGGTCTAAGGACGGCAGACATACAATCACGTAAACAAAAAGGCAAGTAATAGCATGCTATAATCAGTACTTACCGGCACCGTATATGTCTTCTCCCTTTACAGGGGTGAATAGAAGGGGCGATGAGCACCTTCTTCTACAACTCAAAGTCGGCTGACTCTCTGAGGTCATAAGGTCTACCTCGAGATTTCGATCAGGCTGTAACGACAAATGGGCCTCGTTTTTGGTCGGGGTCATCTTGTCCCCGTGAAAATGATGGGCATCTTTTAATTTTTCAGGACAAAAACCATCACTTCCGTAGAGATTCGATGATTCGTCAAGCCCACTATCACAATTATGAACACCCTTGCCCATTTGATTGGAAGTATCATTGCTAGTAGACTCTCTAGTCTCTTGAGTATGTTGCTTTTTATTTATTTTATTTTCAACCTCATTAATATCCTCAACCATTTTCACTATGTGCTGAAAAAGAACCTGCATTACACTACTTACAGAAGCACATAGATGCAAACCATATAACTTAATATACCATAAAACTCACAATATTTCTATTCATTTGGGAGCTTACAATGTCATCATCACTAAAAAACAACTTTGATAATATTGAATTTCCTGTTTCCCATTCCAAAAATGAGTCGTAAACCTCTCTCGTGTGGAAACCAAGAAATTTTAACGGAGAAACCGTTGTACCTTCACCGTGCGTCCTAAAAAGTATTTTCAAATAGTAAAACAATACAACCTTTCTGGTAGTTAACACTCAAACCACTATTAACCTACATTTAGCACCAATAATATCTCCCTAAAATAAATACAGGTTCATTAAAAGCCTACGTATTCTTCATTCTTGAAACAGCAACCAAATTTAACTTCAGAACAGTGATAGTCTTTTCGATAGTCACCTATCTTAAGACAAAGGCGTTGCGGTAGCCGGTACTTATTGAATGTCAGTTAATTCGAGAGTTAATGTTTGTCGTTGTTCTTTCTTCATTGTATTAGATGCAGTTTGAAATACTTTAGAAAACGGAGAAATGGGAACTTTACTTTTAACTTTACATGCCGTTGCTGGGATTGCTAGGTACTGGCTCATTAATTCAGAATATCAGCAAACGGTTGCCGGACGAGTGGAAGTTTCAACGCCTTTAAATTCTTGGAAGAGAGGTAAAACTCGCATTATGTTATAAAATCGTATACAGTTACTGAAGGAGGAGAATTTTATTCAAAATGTTCATTATTTTTCAGTCACTGAAGGAGCTTATTTATACCATGAGGGCATTGATCCTTATTCAGGAGATATGTTTCATGAAACTCCAGTGGGACTAGTTTTATTTGACTGGTTAATTAGAAATTGCTCTCGTTGGTTGGGCCTAATATTTGTTGCTAGTGACTTACTCACAGCTCATCTTCTTTACATGACTGCCAGATATTTTATGGTTGAACTGGTTAGTTTAAATACATTGGCTTTTATCATGTATGTTAAAATGAGTATTATATATAGAAATATATGCCTCTTTCCTATAATTGGTATTTTATAGAATTTTGTGTATTAATAGGCAGAGACCGAAAATCGTGAAAGAAGTAATTATGCAAAAGATGTTGACAATATTTTACTGAAAGAAAAAGATTTGAGAGAGGCTCCACTGCATGTAGCCGCAGCCTATCTTCTCAACCCATACGCCCTCCTTAGCTGTGCTTCTCTGACAACTACAGTTTTTTCCAATCTATGCTTAGCGTCATCGTTATTGTCCATGGTTTCTGGTGAGTAGAGAAAGGGCTATTATATTTAGTTACAACACGCAAACATAATTTTTCTATTCACAAACTACTCTCATGTCCAAGCGTTCAAACATGGTTCATCTTGCTCGGAGAACCAAGGAAATAGTATAACAGTCGCAGTAAAGCATTTTGCAAATAGAAGCCTGAATTCACAAGTTATTATGACTGCTACGAGCGCAGCAAGAACCAATCCCACCATTTGGATTTCACAGTCAATTGATTACTTAATAAAATACAGGAAAATGTGATGATGATGCCCTGTACAGAGCTTAAAAATAGTTTTATTTTTTGCCTTGTTTCTTGGTCAGGGAAAGGTTAATGCTCTATCCGATAACATATTTGACAGTACAAATAGCTACAGCATTATTTGTTCATTCAATGGCTAACGACTTAAATGACAAACCATACACATTCCTCTAAAGATACTAATTTTTTTCTCGAATTTACAGGGAGACGAATTTTAAGTGGATTTTTTTTGGCGTTTGCCACTTACCAATCATTATATCCTGTGGTTTTGCTGGTACCATCGTGTATGTATGCTGCTCGTTCATTTGGGAATTCAAGCAAAGTAAAAGGGAAAGTAGGCGTTTTTATAACCCTAGGGGTATTTTTAATATCTATTTCCTCATTATTATACATCTCAGCCTGGATTTCATCAGGTTGGCATTTTTTGAACTCGGTTTACGGTTTCATGTAAGTATTGCCATGAATATTTTGCTGTTTATTATTAAAAAATATAACTAATTAAATAGAACTTAAATATATCTGTTCTTACCTCCACAGCTTAACAGTTCCTGATCTTCGGCCTAATGTGGGCCTCTTTTGGTACTTCTTCACAGAGATGTTTGAGCACTTTAGGTCATTATTTTTAGCAGCATTCCAACTGAATGCATTGGCCCTGTATGTGGGACCCTTAGGAATGAGGTTGCGATCAGCTCCCCTTCTACTTGCAGAAGCTCTGATAGCATTAGCAGCTGTGTTCCGTTCATATCCTTCACTTGGGGACATATCACTCCCTCTTGCTTTGTTACCAACATGGAGACATTTGTTTGCTTGTAAGTATCTGTTGCAGAGAAAGAGCATTGGAAAAGATCTCATATGAGCATCTGCTTCCACAAATTTTTGGAAATAGAAAAAAATTAAAATGCTGCAATTCTTGTCCTATTTGGTATTAGAAAGGAAATTTTCAAATTCTCGAGTCACAATTAATGTCCTATAAATGCACATTTCTTTTTTTTTATATATTACCCATGTATGCTCGGAACAAATCAATGTAATTCCAAAAAAACTTAGTAAATTGCTGTACCAAGTCCATTTTGCTATCCACTCATAGCATGGCAATTTTTTCAGCTCCTTCAAGCACACTACATTAAGAAATGTTAGCTAGCTTAAAATGAAGTGTGATTCTAGTTGTTCACAATTGACCTGATTATACTTGGTAATTGCCCTTTTTAATCAAGTTTAATTTGCTTATTTTTATTCCAGATATGCAACAAGGTTTTATTGTTGGCTGCTTCCTTCTAATAACATCTGTTTTAGGACCTACAGTTTGGCATTTGTGGATTTACTCTCGTTCAGCAAATGCTAACTTTTACTTTGGGGTTACCCTCGTTTTTGCTGCCGCACAGGTAAGAAACTTGAAAATAAAAATTTTGAACTTAGCTTTACAACATTTTCTCCTGGCATAAAGATTCAAAATGAAATGGATTTTGCTTTATTGATTTCTTACCTTGAAGCCTACGTGAAGCAGGTGTTTTTGGGAATTCAGTAATATGTTAATTGGTTTTGTTCTTAAAATCTAAGGTTGCTATGTTTAATTTCTCTTTTCAGATATTCCTTATCACAGATTTACTATTTGCTTACATCAAAAGAGAATTTTCTTTGCATAATGGCTTAAAACAAGAAATTGATGGAAAAGCTGCCAAGCTAGTTTTAGAGTGAGGTTTTATTTTGCCTTTGGGTGTGATAATGCTTTGGGAGTACAATCTTGGTCGTGAAAACATGACAATTTCTGTATTTATCATCTTGTTTGATGTACAAGTCATGGAGTTACATGCTCACACGATAAGCCTTTGTTGTGTCTCTCCCAAAAAGCAGTGACTAAAGAGTTGAACTGAAATGTTGAAGTTAACCGGTTACCTGTTGACATTAAATTTACAGTGGCTCTGTTTCAAGCTTATGATTATTTTGGTGTAGGCAAAGTTTAAATGAAGCCAAACATGGAACTCACTGTATCTTAGTACTTTGAAATTAATTAAACTTCATGACATCTGAGTGCGACAAACTAAATGATATTAACTACTGTTGGGTTCTGTGCAACATAAATCACATTAGCTTATCAATGCACCTCAATGAGGAACTTGAAAACAAGCCACAAATTTGTAGGTATTCACATGTTAACAAGTGATACCTATTGCATTTATGACTACAATTTGTGTGTTCTGGTGGAAGATATTCAAGGTTTAATCGGCATTGTGAACCAGTGTTACCAAAAGCAAGCTCACTGAAATGCTGAAATTAGTCATGTTTATAATAGTTAACTACATTTCAAGCCTGGTAACCACCAAATTACTATCGAACATTCAAGGATCAATGGGTACATTCAGTAGAATGAGTATTATGTGATCAAGTACCAAATTGTGTTTCACCTACCAGTATCTGCTGGTTATAGAGAATGTATTCCTTGTTTACTTGATCACGGTGCTGCTAAATGCTTCCCAATGAACTTCTGAACCAGAAATGTGAGTGAACTATTTCAAGTTGTTTGCCAAGGACCTGTTGTTAAAATGAAGAGTAGAAATAGTAGAGACTGTGATTAAAATTTTAAAAACTTATGAAAGGCTCACCAGGAACAGGATTTACTAAGGTTTGTTATTATATAAGTGACTGCATGTACATTTATTAAAATAATAATGAATATTTATAGACTCCAAATTTTTGCGTAACATCAACTTGAACATCATGAAATAGGGGTCTTTCTTCAATTTAATAATAATGATATCTATTGATGGGATAGGTGAAAACTCATCTCAAGTATTCATAAAAACACATTAGGTACATAATAAATCATAAAAAAAGTCATAGGAAACTACCGATTTTGTGCATCCCTTAAATCCTAGAAACAACAGTAATAAAAATATATTTCATTTAATAATAATTTTTTAAAAGATTGTCATTAGTTAGCTGTCAGGTGTTCATCACAATATTTTCCATAACGGATTCAAAAAAGGCTATCCATTGGATTATTTCATAAAACAATCCAGATGACAATGTTGGAAATATTTTATTCTTAGCTAAGTTGTATCAGACAGGATATGTATTTTAATGGTCTGGGAGAATCATGAAAATTGACATATTATAACATTAGGAACCTACACATAGACTTATTAATATTTAAAGAAAGAGTTGAAAGATATTTAAAGAAAGAAGATTTGAGTTCTTGGTTCAGTCTCAGCTTACACACAAATATTTATTCAAAACTATGTCAAGCCTCTTGAATTTCCGAGTCCTCACACAGTAATTTGTCATGTTAGCATATTTTTTCACTTCATACACCTGAACTTTTGTTGTTACAAAGTGCTCAAGGCCCCAACATTTAATTTTAAGCCATGGGTTAACTGCCTCAGTGTCATATATGGGGACATTTCCAATAACGAAAGCAGGGGCAGAAAAAAAGGTAGGGCTCATTAAACTTCAAATAGGTGTACAGATATCATCAGACATAAAATGAAAAGGTCAAAATATGCCTCTGATTAAAGTAAAATTAAGAATTTAGCTAGGTAATTAGAAGTCTCGAGGTATTAAGAAGGAGAAGACTGATTAGGAAAAGAGCGGAGGAATTAATGCAGTTAACGAGAAATATTAATAAAGGAATAGCGTAAGACTTGAAAGAGATCGACTATTTAACATAACTGTCCCATATTTCTACCTAAATGCCCTGTCATTAGCAACCACTCTTCCATTGGAAACACCTTGAATCACTGTGGCCATTTGTTCCCAGGATAATTTTTAGTCCTGTAATCCAAAATGGCTTGGCTGGCTGGTACAATGGTATTACATTAAGTTTGCCTTTATCTGTCAACTTCTTGAGATTGTTATTGTATCAGTTATTCTTTTGACATCCACAGAACTCTTTGTAAAATGTCGATCCATAACACTCTCTCCATTTTTTTTTACTGTCACCGCATAGCATAGCAATTTGCGTGCAGATGCAATTGAAAATCCAGTGTAGTTCACATTGGATATCATTATGTAACAAGAAAATGGAGTCCATTCGAGAATGTTGCTTTCCCATCATTGCACACTTCAACTGGGGGATATGGACTACTTGAACACATTTGCTAAATATTTCAAAAGAAAGATATTGAATTGCAGAACAAATTGATGCCATGATATATATAGGTTACTTGTAGCTCATTCTAAAATGGGTTTTGAAATGTAAGTTATTGTATGTATGGAATGCTCAAATGAAATTGTAACTTTTTGCCACTTTCATTTATTTAACACTAGTAGTAGTTGTGTAAATTCTTCTCGGGTCCTCCACCGGGTTATATCGTCCATCTCGGCCGACGTTTCGATGTCCGACTCGGTCATCGTCATCAGGGCTTCTGAATATATATTGTATGTCATTCAGAAGCCCTGATGACGATGACCGAGTCGGACATCGAAACGTTGGCCGAGATGGACGATATAACCCGGTGGAGGACCCGAGAAGAATTTAAGCAGCTGATACGCCGGGAAAACACCAAATCCTTTACTAGTAGTAGTTTTTATGTGAGGCTGACAGCTAAGGTCATTTGCGCCATTAGAGATGGATGGGAAAGGAAGGGTGGAAAGAAACCCAATGTAGGCATTAGCCTATTATTGTTGAAAGGCACCAAGAGGTCCGCAGTTTAACATCTCACCCGACGGATGTTGTACTCACTCAAAGTGCTCTCCACAAAGCACCTAAAGTATAGATTGGAATACCACTGAAAACTATTAGTTGTCTCCAGGATTTGGACCCAGGCCCTCTCGGTGGAAAGCCTGTACGTTAGCCACTGCACCACCCCGATCCCCCTATGTAACAGTATGTTCATTCATTGGAAAAATAGACACTGCTCAGGAGCATTTTTGTCCAATTCTTACCTTCTGAATCACTATTTAACCTTTCAATATCATTTCTATTAGTGTGGCCATTAATGTGACTACTGGTACATATTGCAGGCTTCATTATAAAATGCAATACTTTTTGCCATTCCACCTTAAAATATGATATTACCTGTCTTTATAACATCTATAATATTTACTTTTGAGTTTATCTGTATTTGCAAATACCCAGGTTGTACAAGATGGAGGCAACCATCTGATGAGAAAATCAACATATTTGAAAAAAAATAACTTTACTGAGTATGAAAGGATATGAGTTATACAACTACTAAGTCACTAGGCTCATGGCCACAGGTCAGCCTTTTGACCTGCTTCTGTTTACTTTATGTTGCCACATGACCTTCCAAATTAAACAAGCTACGGGAAAGGAATGGATAGGGCTTCATCATCTTGACCATCAGCTACTCCCCTGACATTAAGTCCACAACATATCCCAGATGAAAGGGTACACATTTTCATCTGAAGATGGTACATCCTATGACAAATAGTCCTCTGTGACATTCCTGAAGTTGTGAAGGAATTCTCTTTCATCATCACTCACAGAAGTGGTTCTTACCTCATGTCAAAAATGCACTAATGGTGTCTTGAGCATTCGGCAAAATAATTTTGCGTTTTGTAATT
Organism: Hetaerina titia; assembly: GCA_037158775.1. Taxonomy (NCBI): domain Eukaryota; kingdom Metazoa; phylum Arthropoda; class Insecta; order Odonata; family Calopterygidae; genus Hetaerina; species Hetaerina titia. The sequence continues at coordinate 32,077,981 of CM073769.1, forward strand.
GTCCACACTAATGCTTTGGAATCCTTGTTCAACACTAAATTACAATTAATTATTAACTAAATTACAGTTTCTAAAGTCCTGAGTTATTTTCAGAAACTATGGCTTTATCAGTTCGTATAATGGATTAAGGCATATAAATTAAATAAATGAGATGTCCAAATAAAATAAAATGTTTAATGATAAAATATAAATGAATAATTATTTCTTAAAAAGCAAGTTTATTTATAAATAAATTAATAATGAATTATTTTTCAGTTGACTTAAACATTTTCATACATTTCACCAAAAATTGTAAATCAGTTGGACACCCACCTATGGTGTTTCCTATACATGGGGCTGAATGAAGTTCAAATTTTGTTGTAAATACATTTATTAATATAAAAAAAACAGTCCTATCCTTTTCCAAGGGATAACTCTTACTGCTTGGATTTAGTAACAATAATAAGGAAATAGAACTGCAGACTGCCACCCTGTTCATAGTGTACACGGCAACAGAGTTAACTGGGAAAAATTAAACATCTGTACATTGAGTTAACCTCCCAGTACACAGAACACTCAATTGTAAAGAATAATTCAAGAAATTTCACCCAGTACTGGCCTTCTTGGATAGGAGACTCAAGTGTCTGCCTTGCTGCCAGTCAGCCAGATCAGAGAGGATAAATGGCAAAGATGTACGCTTTTGGGTGTAAGAAGCATCTGGAACGTGCACATCTCTCACATCAAAACAAAATAAGGGTTCAACTTACTATTGATCAGATGATGAGCCAAAATACCATTGAGAAAACACTTTTGAAATACTGGGAACATAAGGATTAAATTATTATTGGCTGTTATTGCTAAGATAACTCTAAGTTCAATTATGATAATATATTTTAATAGTGCAATTAGGACGCTTCTCTTGTGATAAAGAAAGATTCACATTTGACAGGGTGTGTTTCCATAAAAACAATCAAAACCTTAGTTGGATTTTTTCAAAGATTTAACCATTGCATGAATTAATTTATTTCTACTACAAATGACATTGAAGAGCTGCTGCAAGGCATGTATATAGCCATGCAATTTATGTTGGGCTATCCACACATTCTAATGCAAAAAATAATTATCAATACACAAATGTGCACTAGTTCAACCATGTCACATCTATACCCTAAAGCCAAAATATAAAATCCAAGAAATTTCAAGCATGTTTTCTTTACATGAGCCACATAACTTATCTTTCTTTGAACTAATGAAAATCCATCCCTAGCATCCCTTAAAAAATAAGCTAGGTATTTGAAGACTATGATTGGAGTCTGCAGAGGAGAATTTCTTAGGACATGAATTGCCAAGAATTAATAATAGGAAGTGCTCTTAATAATTTAGCAAATAAAAAATCAATTATTATTCAAATTTTAATTCATTAAACTTGCCTTTACAATTATTAAAGTTCTCATGAATATAGTCTGATTGTAGAATCTGCACCTGAAGAAAATACCCATGGTTGCGTTGGATGAAACTGTACATCAAAAATGCCAAAATCATCATAGGCATCATGATCACACAATCGCTTCAAAGGAACAATTAGAGGGTTTTGCAGCAAATCACTGAAAGAGTAGAATATTACTCAATTAAAACTTTGAACTAAAGCATACTTAGGATACTGGAGGTATATTAGATACAGAGAGCATAATCGTACACTTCCATGAAAATAAACAATGCTCATTATTACTACAATGTGTATGTGAGAAAGAAAGATTTAACATTAACATAAAAGTGGAAGATAACTTGTTAGTTCTCTGAATTAAGCAACAGAGGCTAAAAGCAAACTTCACCAAAGCACATAAGTATATCTGTGCATTTTTGAAGTTTTATTTTGTTTAAATCAACAGTGAGGAGTACTGACTCAATCTATTTTATCTATTTAACTAATGAAAATTTACAATTTAATTATCCTTATAATCTTCATGCACATTATAATAGCTGTAATTACTTACTTGTATACCATTCCATGGGAAACAATAAGAGCTCGATCATCTGAACCAGAAGCAAATAAGGGGTAGCGCTTATGGAAAGCAACTGATCTTATAGCTGTTCCATGTAATCTCAAAGTTTGATAAGGGGTAGTTGAAAGATCTAAATCAAACCACAATGCTTTGCGGTCATATGTACCCACTAAAATATTATCACCACCTAAAAAAAAAACCAAGTTATTCAAAATATATTAAACTGTGACATATCACTTACATTAAGAGCAGCTTAAATTTCAACTGAATGTGCAAACTTAGGATGAAACCCACCAGGATGCCAAAATTAATATTCATACTGCAATTTGACCATTTTTAATAATTCTAAATAATTATAATTTTCATTTTTTTAATGATAATATCTTTTCCAACCAGCAGTACTAAATGTTGATCTACTGTGACACTGGGCAAGATAGGTTGTTAGTAACATTATGACACTAATAATATGCATTTCCACATGCATTTCTTAATGTAAATAACAAGCAAAAGATAACCTATCAAAGGTAGTATATACTTGTACATTGATAGCAAACTGAATATTTTGGGATTGTAATCTAAATAATTGTTTTCAGGTCATTCTGAAGGGTGAAACCTTCAAAATGCTCAGAGAATCATTATGTGCACCAATTAACTTGAACTTACATCTTTGAAAGAAATTTTTTAATATATTTTCATGTACTCTGGTTTGAGTTTTTAATCTGTAAGCATGTATTCAGCATTTCTTTTGGGAGCCCAAACCTTTTTTCTTTAACCCTTTCAAACTGGCAGAATTAACTGGCAAATACCTCCAATGCACTGCCTGCAATACTATGAGAGACTCACAACTCTGTACTGAACACTTTGTTAAGGATTCCTAAATAATATATCTCACAGGTATAAGACCTGCCCCTTAGGATCAACTTCTGCAGAGCCTCAGCCCCTTCCCTCAGAAACTGGGCGAAGGTTAGTTCCACCCTAAGTGACATTAGCAGTCACTCTTATGGCATGGTTCTACAGTCAAATAATTTTCCATGCTGGTGTATTTGCTGTTTAGTCAAAAAATATAACTTAAATTTATTTGGTTTTTATGTGCTTTTAAAATTTTTAAATGACATTCTAATACTATCAGATGCAGCACATGAACAATTGACAGATATTCATGAAATCTTTCATAAAAAAAGTAAAACAAATCAGTTCTGTGAAAAGTTATGAGAAAAGATAGCAAAACCATGCACACCACTATCATGGAAATACACAGGAAAATATAATGGTATGAAGAATGGTTATTCAAGATCCATTTTCTAGGAACTCCAAAAAATAGATAATTAAGTTGAAATTTGATGAAAATTTGCATTGCAAAACTTTTTCAGAGTGAATGTTATTAACCATTGGTGAGTAACAAGGATTTCTGTAGCAAAACCACTGTATACACCATTTTTAGACTATAGACCATGCCATGAGAGGGATTGCACCTCCAAGTGTTTCAAGCTTTCCAATATGTTTCATCTCCGCAGTAATTTTTCAGTCTCAAATATTTCTAAACAGTAAATTTTTCATTTTCTAGCAGAATGAATTTCGATTCAACATTTTGGTACTACATTTATTTAATTAGGTAAATGAAAATTGTCCTATTACAGTAGGAAATAAGAATCGAAACTTTCTGATTCTTACATAACTCAATACTTACATTAAAAGTTATTACAAATGGTAACACATGGGCAAACATGATGTACATGTAAAAACTAGACGTATGTTAATACTGAATACATAGCCAATTATGCAATTTTTTACTGTGCCCAACTGTATGAGCAACTGAACACTTAGTGGAAGGTGCTATTCTTATGTTCTTATTATGTACTTATGCTTTCCTAAAAACTAACACGATAACTATTTTTACACAAAAATTATTTGTATTCTTTTGAAATTTGAAAAAAAGTTTAACTAGAAAAAACACCATACCATTATTCCATGATAATGATATTATTATGTATTATTTGACATTCTATATTGATAACAAAATGCATATCAGAATTTTACATCTGTAATTAGCAGGAGGTATATTCAGGTGGTCACCATTAAAATAACGGTTAAACATTGGACATGGGAATAATGGCAAGAAGGATAAATAGTCCATACAGACATCACTTCAGTAGTTTATATAAGGACATGCACAAATTTAAGAACATACCTGGGTGAATAGCCATCGATGAGATCCACTGGGAATTGGAAAGAAGTTTTTTAACTAATTCTTGTTTAACTAGGTCATATACACGAATGTTACGTTGGGTCTGAAAAAAAGTGAAATTGAAATTAATTATCAGGAATTTAGTTCTTCATGAAAATCTTTCAGCAGACTAACTTAATTACACCAGTCATAATAAGAGCTGCAAAGAGTCATATCAATTCACAAACCCAAACTTTTAGTTGAATAACATCACTTCCTTTGAAAATATTTTTCAATAGAACTAATCTTGCAAAATTTCAAAAACTATATGCACATAATTTTGATCTTCATCTTGAAATTTTGATGAAACAGCTGTTTTGAAAACTGACATTTTAACACAAAGACCAAAACACAGCAGAATACTGAATTAACAATCTTGCTGAGCCAATTAAAAGTGGTGTTCTGTAGAGGTTAACTATATAAAAATCTAAATAACATCAATTCAGTCATTAGGGAATCATGGCATTCATATTGTCATTATACACTTAAAAACCATATAAATAACTAAGGTGTCCACCACATACGTTGTACTCACTCTTTACAACTGTTTCTCCTGCTTTCTAGCAGAAGTTTTCAATTTGAATTCACATGGAAATACCTGATTGAATACAGGAGAAACTATAGTGGAAAGAGAACAACCTATGCAATAGAAACCCAGAACCTATGCAGCTTTTACCATCCATATGTCAAGAAAGCTCTCACACCAGGTAGTGGTGGAGTTCATCCAATATTAAGCCCAAAGGTGCATAAAATTCACACATCATGGCAAGGTTATTGTTTGATTAATAATATTCCTGCCTTATCTTTGACAGTGTGCATTTCCCTTCTTACTTCCTCGTAGATCTTTTTGTCTCCCCATTGACTAAGCCTGGATCTTAGCTATCCATCCTCATCTATTTCATATCTATATTCCTCATCTATTTTATATTTTATTTCTACGTCTAACCTCACTAGCCTATGATCTTTACCCTACATTTCTTCTATATATTCCTTTTATCTCTCTTAAATCTCTGGTTGAAATGATATCCTTCCTGACTTATCATTGATTGTTTGCAATGATAATTGCTTCTTACTTTAGAACAAAACTTTCACCTTCCTGTATATGACACCAATTTCACCCTTTCTCTGCAAACTTTCAATATCCTTGCATAGCATCCTCCACCACACTTCTTTCCTTCTATTTGTGACCTACCTCAGTTTTTTATTTACTTCTTTATACTTTCTCCTAATTAACTCGGTACTTACAATCTCCCAATTCCTTCTCTCTAACCATCTCATTCATAATACATGGTTTCTTTGTCCTTTTCCAACTTACAGTTCCTTCAGTTCCATTTATGGTTTTTGAGATTCCTATATTTATTCATATCCATGTATTCATTATGAGTAAAACTTTTCTCCCTATGGTTGCTTGGAGACATGTATAACTAAACAATGACCAAGTTGCTAGTTCCACTTTTATTTCAACTAGTAATTTTCTTCCAGTTGCTTTAACTGTTAATATGCTTCTTCCTACCTACTTATTCAATATTACTTCCCCCATTTACTGGCACTCTTCCCTTCCACCATATATTATTCCATTTATCCCAGCTATCCTTCTAACTTACCTCACACAGACCTAAAATATCTGTATTTCCACTCTAGAACTCTTACTTTATATTTTCTTATTTTCCTGTCTTCAACATTGTCCCAACATTCCACTTCCCTATTTTAACTTATTTGGTCATCATCTATGCTGCTACTATCGCTTTTGCTTTGCTTTGATGAAAGTCATTCCTACCCCGCTCCTAGACCCAACACATGGCAGATGGGACTGAGTCCCATAGTTGTCAGGATTCATTTTCTCTTTAGTGTCCATGCAATTCTAGGGATAAGCAATTGAGATAGTTTCCTGTTGCCTTCTTCAATAGTGTTTTAAATGAGATACCACCACTCAATGGCTGGGGTATGATGTCCCTGCAACCATCTTACTGAGGAGCAGATGCTGTATAGACTACCTTACATCTTGCTCCTACCCTTTAACCTATCTAGCATGGGTGACTCTATCAGGAACAAATATCATTGCTCCTGCCTGCACAGCTCTAGGGGTCTTCAGAACACAAGCCCTACCTTCACATCAAGGTTGTAGTAAATGGGGAGGGGCCAATTTAATAATAAAGTTACATTTTTTACTTACAGCAACAAATAAGAAGGGTCGTATTGGATGAAAGAGAACACACTGTACTAAACCCTTTGGTTTGGCAAAAGGCAACTGTGACTTCCTTTTAGACAGTTGATGTATCACAACTGAGCGATTTTGCCCATCAGGCATAACAGTAACAAAGTAGTCCCCTCGTCCATGCCATGACACCTGAAACATAATTTAATCAAGATAAAAATTTACTTAATAATACACATACAAAAATGTGTTTAAAATTACATCCCACATAAAATCACTTTATATTTTCAAACCTTTTTTTAAGGTGTGCTATTCAATTTCAATTTTTGAATAAAATTTAACTACACATTAATGTTACACAAAATTATCAATGAAAGAGCCCATTAGCTTACATCATGCCATGAACATAACCTTGAAAACAAGTGGAAGACATTGTTGAAACATGTAACTTTGCTGAAGTAGCTATTACATGAATGAATAAAATTACAGCAAGAGAAAAAAAGTGTTTCAGTCTCTTCATTAAGAAGTGAGATTTTTTCTTCATATGTATATTTAAGTATTCCCATTCTCTTAACAGCTAAATCATTTTATGCTAGCTTAATATGTAAAAATGTTTTAATATAAAAAGGACAATTACAGTGAACTCTCGTTAGAATATTCCTTGATAGCATATCAATTGCTTCAGGTTCTGGTCACAACCCATCCTAGGATACGGTTGAAACATTTCAGTTGCCCCTTTTTGTATGTTCCATAGAAATCCAAAATTAAACATTTGTCGGTGTGTACTTGGACAAGCAAGGGGTCAAATCAACAAAGTTTGTATGCCAACAATACTCGTATAAAAAGAACGAAATTACTATAAACGACATTTCACTTATTAGACAAAATAGTAAAAAATTGCAGCATGTAGTTATAAAGGAATAATAAAAGAGGTAGAAATACCTTATTTTATTATCTCCAAAGTCCCCTCAATATGTATTTACAAATATATTTGTTTTTCAAATTTTGTAGTCATGTTATCAAAATAATGTGAGTAAAGTATTTAGAGTTGTTAGAAGTGATCCGTACTGGAATATTACACAAGGGAAATATGGTGTAAACAGGTCCATCTATAAAAGAACATTAACTTCTACCAAAAGTGGATGAAAATCTTCCCATGAACAAAAAACAGCAGCACGAGAGTTGTAGCTCTTAAACTCATTATAACATTTTCAATGTTACTTTATGTTATTGTATAACTTGAATATAAATTTGGGATTTGTAAAGTCTCTCTTAATATTGAAAGTGCCCTGAAATATGAATTGTATTTAGTGATGTTTTTGGACATCTTTCAAAGTTGACATTTTTTATTATTTTTAATGCTATTATAGTAAACAAAACAAGGAAAGGAACTGGCCCCCCTACCCTGATGTGTGAATTTCACATGCCGTCATGCTAATTACACGGTGAACCCTACCGTCACCTACCAAACCAACCTTCGGGTTGATTACTGTGCTTATGTTTAATAGTAAAAAAAGAGTACCTTTTCATTTAATAATTATTCTATTTTTATAAGATTTTTTTACCCATAATTAGAATACAACAGGAATCATAGATAGGAATACATAGATATTGGAGTACAACATACATGCCATGGAGTTAAGATTAATACATCAGCCATTACACATGAAAATTAATCCTCTTTGAGACTGTCAATTACTGTGCAGTAAATATTAAAAAACAAAATTCATATATTATGTAATGTACTGCTATTGATTTATTAAGTATAAATTGATTGAAGATTTGATTTATGATGCATGGGAATTTAAGAAGTATTTATACAAAAATACATAATTTACATTTCAAAATATTGACTAAATGAATGACTTTGCCATATCTATAACAGCAAACATTGTGCTATCAATCTGAAGGTTGTGATGGGAGACCTCGGCTAGTATTAAGCCCAATAGCATGTGAAATTCACACAGCAGGATGGAGGGGCCAGTTCCTTTCCCTATGCTGCCTATGGTTTCCTAGGAATAGCCGGCATCCGAAAATTCATTCAGTGTGGGTTAAGTTGAGGGAGCCCAGGAGCATATTATAGAAGGCACATTAGTAAAATTTTCAATCACTGTATTTCCTGGCCCAAAAGACTCCTAAGATACATCCTGATTTTTCAGATTAGGATTTATGAAAAATACCTCGATCAGACAAAAAGGGATGAAAGCATTTTAATATTAACATGAAATGTGAAGAAATTTAAATTATTACAATAAAAAATTAGCAGCTACACATACATCAATCATTATTCATTGAAGAATCCCATAAATTCATCATCACTACAGCTAAATCATTTCAGCAGTTAATTTGGAAATAAAAAAGCCACTAGGGACCAAATCTGGGAATTCTAGGAATTATAACCCAGTACTTTAAGTAGTAGGATACATGGAAGAGTAGAAGCAATTGAAAAGCAGCAAATATTTGAAGATTTAACTAAGAACAAGAAAAAATCAAGTCACTCAAGTCTTACCAACTATTTTCATAAACTATCCAACTATATAGAAATAACCTGAAGTAGACAAACAAATTGAAACTTATAGAGGCATTTACTTTTAGAAGAATTAAATTATATTCACTATTGTCAGTGATTTTAGTTTAGCTTATAATAACCACTGCAAATCATAAAATGACTTAGAGAGGAACTCGATAAACACAAATAATCTTCAGAAAATCATAAGAAGCTATTGATAACATAGCATTAAAATATTGTAAAAGCAAAATAATTGTTCACACTGCAGAAACAAGACTACTTTCAACCCTCTTTCTGCCTTAAAATGTGTCAGTTAGAGAGGGAAGGAATTATCAATTTGAAATTTTAAAACAAAAAATACCTCTTTTAACTACTTAAAATATAAAAACTCATTTAATATTAATTTTCACATTTTTTCTTAGCTTACCTGATAGACATCCTTGAAATGATGTATTAGCACACGAATGCCCTTTTCCCAAGCATTGTCTGCAGCATGTTCCCACTGAACTGCTGTTTTCACACGCTCTGGAACTACATTAGAAAAACTTAATTAATAAATTAAGTTAAAAGTATTATAATTAAAAAAAAAATTGTAAACGAAAGTCTGAAATTGTAACCGAAAGTCTGAATGTCTTTTCCTGTGATATAAAACGCACAAAATTTACAGAAAATACGAGTAAGTTAAACATTTTATAAATATCTATTCATAACAACCAAATCTAGACAAAGTATTTATTTAAATAATAAAGAAAGTATTAAAAGCTAAGTAAAATTCTGAAACCATAAGAGATGGAAAGCTACCAGTGGCTTTAATCCTGGATTCTTGGAGCTAGTACCCAGTACCATGCAATGGTACATAGAAGTGACAGTATTAGCACTATAATTTACTCCATAAGTCGACTAGAAACTTTGTAGATGGAAATCATATGAACACAAATCACATTAAAAACACATATGATGAATAATTCTTAGTATGGTATCACACACTAAAATACGTGGAGACTCGAACCTTTTTCATTGGAACTTGAATGAGGTGTAGTAGAAAAGTAATGAGACTTACAACACTGAGAGCTCTACTTCACATGGCAAGTCTTTTAGTCCCTCCAACACACTAAGAATAACTTTCAAATTCCAGAGTTGCCACGTAATTACAACAATATCATAAGTTGTTTTTTGTGGTATATCATGAAAAATGGAAATCTAGAGCATGTTGTGCCATGAAATTTTGTGTTAAACTTGCTAAATCTTCACGTGTGATCTTTAAAAAGTTGAAACAGGAATATGAAGGGAATTCCTCATGAAGGGCACAAAATTTTCAACGCTATTAAGCATTTCTGGAGAGACTATATGCAGAGGAAGATGAGCCTTACTAAGAAGGGCCTTCTCCTTCAAGATCTGATGATATTTATTTAACAAAGCAGCCAAAAACGGCACAAAGGCTTTTACATTGGCTGACATATACACCAAGAAAAAGAACGAGTAAAAGCAACAAACAACAATGAAAAGTTAACAAATAATGCCAAGAACAGATATAAGATGGCAGGAGAGCACATATGCGAGGGAGGAAGATAAGCCCAGGGAAGGATACTGAATGAATCTCTGAACTCATGAATCACATTCACACACACACTCAGGGTTTACAAGGATCCCTCCTATGTCAGTGACCCATCAATCACACAAATAAATGAAAATTATAGATGGATGTAATGAAAGAGAAACGACTTATGTGAATACACAGTCACTCGGGTGTGTTAGACCTTTGTGAATTTCACACACTCACTCAGTCAGGGTTTACAAGGATCCCTCCTATGCCATTGACCTGTCAATCACACAGATTAATATAAAACTATAACACGGATGTACACATGCTCTCGCTCATTCACTCAGGTGTGCTCGAAAACAAGGACCTTTGTGATTCACAAATACTCACACGTTCAGGGTTTGCCAGGATTCCTCTTAGACCAGGGACACACCAATCACACAGAAATAACAAAACGGAAAATAAGGGACTTCGGTAAACACGCAATCACTCTATTACTCAGGTGTATCGGACCTTTGTGAATCACACGCACTCACTCATTCAGGGTTTACAAGGATTCCTCCTATGCCAGGGACCCGTCAATCACACAAACAAAATTAAGGAATTAAAATCGTGGGTAGGTAAGTGCCTAAGAAAACCTGACACCAGGTGTTTTGCCAGCAAAGCAGGCCTCTTCAGAGAAGAAATTCTTTTCTGAGAATTATTTCTTCAGAGAAGGATTCTATAATAACGTTACTCACGAATACTCACACGTGTGAGTATTGATGAACCACAAAGGTGCTTGTTTTCGAGCACACCTGAGTGAATGAGCGAGAGCATGCGTACATCCGTGTTATAGTTTTATATTAATCTATGTGATTGATGGGTCAATGACATAAGAGGGATCCTTGTAAACCATGACTGAGTGAGTGTGTGAAATTCACAAAGGTCTAACATACCCGAGTGACTGAGTATTCACGTAAGTCATTTCTCTTTCATTACATCCATTTATAATTTTCATTTATTTGTGATTGATGGGTCACTGACATAGGAGAGATCCTTGTAAACCCTGAGTGTGTGTGTGAATGTGATTCACGAGAGTGAGTTTTTTTGTAACACACCCTAGTGATCGAGTGGTTGTAAGTTTGTTTTATTATTTATTTTGGCTGTTGTGTGTTTTTTTCCCCCTTTTCTTTCTTATCATTTAGTGCCAATCAAGTTTACGGTCTCGGCATTTTTATGTTTACATTGATTCACGATTGCAGTAATGAGACCACTAATTGAGAGGAATATAGAATACAACCAGGACATTTTTGCCTGTTTTGTAGATTTCGAAAAAGCATTTGATAGAGTGAATTGGGAAAAATTAATGGGTGTATCGCAGAAAATAGGAATGGATTGGAGGGACAGGAGACTGATCCGCAACCTGTACATGTCTCAGACTGCTCAGGTGCGAGTGGGGAACGGAGAGTCCGGATGGGCAGTGTTAGGAAGAGGTGTAAGGCAGGGTTGCCCATTGTCACCGGTACTGTTCAACGTATATGCGGAGTAAATGATTAAAGAGGCATGGGAAGAACTGGAGGTAGGAATGAAATTCGGAGGGGAATTCGTAAAATCGGTTAGGTTTGCTGATGACCAAGCATTAGTTGCTCAGTCAGCCAAGGGGTTGCAAGCATTGCTGAGTGAATTGGAGGTTCAGTGCGATAAATATGGGATGAGAATCAATATTAATAAAACAAAGGTTATGCGATTTTCCAGAAAGAAAAAGGCTAAGCTAAATATTAAAATAGGCGGGGAAAAAATAGAGCAGGTAGAACAGTTTACATATCTCGGAAGTGTTTTGGACCAATATGGTCAAAGTGGTAGGGACGTAAGGAGAAGAATTGCGCTAGGCAAGGAGGCTTTCTCAAGGAGGAGGGAGTTGATGACGGGGACGTTGAGTAGAGATGTTAAGACAAGACTCGTAAAAACTCTGATATGTAGCGTAGCTATGTACGGTGCGGAAACGTGGTCGCTGAAGCAGGAGGATAGACGTAGATTGGAGGCTTTTGAAATGTGGGTCCGGAGAAGAATGGAGAAGGTGAAATGGACCGAAAGGAAAACAAATGAGGGAGTACTGGAGGTGGTGGGTGAGGAGAGGGGTTTGTTGAGAGAAATCCTATGGAGGCAGGAAAAATGGATGAAAGGCATATTGAGCGGTAGTGGAATGTTGAAGAGGGTATTAGAGGGGAGAATGTTGGGCAAGCGAGGTAAGGGCAGGAACAGGATAGGGATGTTGGATGGGATGAAGGGAGGAAAGAAGTACACATAGATGAAGAGGGACCTGATATAGATTAGTTTGCCAGGTGGGGAGTCACAAAATGTTTATTTGATAGCTGTGTCCATCCAAAAACCTACCTTAAATGGTAGATTACCTAATAATAATAATAATTGATTCACGACCGTAGCTACATTCCTTATATATTTATACTCTATATCTGTAAAAACCTTAAAAAAGGACATATAAACCATTTATCCTTTCCCCCAAAGAAACCAAAACACATTTAGTTCCCTGTATGCATTCAATCATATTTTCACTTTTCAGTGGGTGGCTAGTATACTACTAACTCATTTTCCCTAATGAGTTCCAGTTCAGCCTTTCAGCAGTTTTTTCCTCAAGCACAATACATAATAAGAGCAACTAAGAATAAATAGAGCTTAAGGATTAACACACAACAGAAAAATTTGTGATGAATTTCTTTTTCATAATTTCCTAGAACTTTATAAAAGCAGAGGCTTTCTTAACGCAACGAATTTTAGTACCACAAAAATATTGCCAAACCTAAACCATTCTTAAATATAGTTCATGCTTGTATTAAATGAATTGTCAGTCTCAAGTTTAAAATATTCAAAACTGTTAACTGTCCTTGAAAATGAAATTATGATTGAACAATAGATGTAAAAGTTTTTTTACTGTCTCAAGTCATACATAAAACCTCATCAATTTATATACTTCATACTCCATTTCCTAACAGTTTACCTATAAGTCCATACTTAAAAGGAAGACTTGTACTCTTCCACAGATTTTTATTATATGGTACAACGTGTTACACCGACTTGCAGCATCATCAGATTACTTGTACCTGATGATGTCACAAGTCGTTGTACCATATAATAAAAATCTGTGGAAAAGTACAAGTCTTTCTTTTTAGCATGGATATTAAATACTTCAAGTGAAGCCTGAAACAATAGAATTTCCCTATAAATGGTTAAAAACAGCGAAGCAAAAGTTCAATCCAAATCCTAAGTAACCTAAGGCTAACTCGTTTTCCGAAAAACTCTAGTAGTATTAATGAAGTAAGTTCTTTTGTAAAAAATAATATTTTAACTGCTCAAAATTTTTACCAAGTCTCTCAATTGCAGAAAAAATACCACCAACTAGTTGACGTGCGTTGAAATATTTCAGACCATGCAATTCCTGCCAATTTGAAAAGTGACTTAAATTCATCACATATTTTTATAGAAGAGGAAATGTGATGACACTATTCACAAATCAATTTCAATTTTTCACAGACTCCTTTTACACACAGTTAAAAAGATGGCAGTTACATCCCACAGCAGGTATTACATTATGTTACATTTAAAAAAGTATTAACACTTTTGTTGTTTACCAAAATGAACCACAACATTATCACCATATTAATCCGCTTCGGATTCTTAATTGATAAACAAGAGATTTCTATTCTGCTTTTCAGCATTTGGTAAATTTCTTTAAATATTCCCTTCATCAAATAAAACATAAGCAAGCCAATACTTAATCCCTTAATTTATTAAAGTAATGAACCACGAGTGGTTTAACAACCCTACATTTGCTATGTTAGATGCATCCATATTTACTAAAAAATAATGAGGTGGAATAATGTTTCCCAGAATGACACTTGAAAAGGCATCCACAGAGGGGAGGTCATTTAAGTAATGGTATCATATTAAAAGTTTTGAAAAAGAAGTGGGAAATAGATCCAATTATTTTTCTATTGAAATTTCTTTTTTTACTGAAAACTTACTCTAAATATTCAACACAATTGAGCAAGCAAGTTTAAAGGTAACAATAAACAGCCAAGATGACCAGTCAAAAAGAAGTATTTTGTAATCCATAGCTGTTTTCCTCTACAAAATAATTCTCTAAATAAATTTAACATAGACCTACCAATACTCTCAGAGTCTTCTGCAGGAGGTGTAGCTAACAGCTCATCTGTTCTCTCAACAACTACTTCCTCCCCAACTCCTGGATTTAGTAACAAAACTGTTTTTCCAGCAGCTATGCCTATCAGAGACAAGGAAGTGTTTGGACACCAACATACACGACGTACCACTCCATATCCCAATTCAAATGTCTTGACACATCGACCAGTTGCTATCTCCCAAACTAAAATGCAAAAAGTATAAATACCTCCCTTAAAAAGAGTTTACTTCATAATTTTATTTATTTGTGAATGCAATAACACTTGGATAAATTGTCATAATAGCATGCTTTACAATACAAAGTGTACATCTGGTATGGTAAACAAGCATGGAGATAAAAGCAAGGCAATAAAAATCAGTTTTATGTTATCAAATGTATTTTAAAATTTCATCGAGCCAGGATTAATTACTTTTTAATAAGGAAAGAACACCTCCAGTGGAGTAGTACAGAAAATATTTACAATGAATGAAACTAAATGAGAGTAAAAATCCAATAGACAAAGACACACCTTTAAGAGTTTCATCATCTGATCCAGATGCCATATACTGTCCTTTGGGATCAATTGCAATGGTTCTGATCATATCAGTATGGCCTCTATATACCATAGACAATGTAGTTGGAAATGGTTGTAGGTCCTTAGGATCTGGTAATTGTGGTACCAGATCTTCTGGTTCGATTGTTAGCTGCAAAAGCAAAGAGAATTTACAAACATACATCCATACTGGGAGACTTCATTGGGGTTGTTACAATATACTACACGGGAATACAAGAGCATTCAGCATTTTATGGTACATAGGGCATTTAATATCACCCCTATTTCAGCATGAAATATTTAGGATAACATTTTTATCATACATTTGTCAGGATTGTCATCAAGTGCCGAATTTGCATCCTAATTTACACTTAATTTGGTACATATTCCACTGAAGCTAATGGATTTTCCCCGTTGATTTGCCAATTATTATATTTTGCCATTTTTTAATGATATGAATGAAAAAAAAAGTTTCTCTACACTATGCCTTCAATAGTACAAAGTTCTATTTGCATCCTTACTACAGTTAAAAATCTTTAATCTTCTTAGGAGCTTGCCTCCCACAGAAAATGTTTCAGAATAAATGCTGATCTTTGTAAACAAATAACCCTCTTATATTTGGAACTGTTACTAGAAACAATCGCATATTTTTCCATATACAATGCAATTTTACGTGGAGGGAGAAAAATAGGCACATGAGTGGATTCAGATGAATTTAGAGCCACCCAACAATCAATTTAATCCCATCCTCCATTTATTCATCATTAAATATTAGGTTTCATTTATTTAGTCACAACACGATTATAATTTTGATAAATAAATTCAATGATTTCAATTATTTGACATTTGATTTCTTCTATTGGGGAAGACTTACAAAAACTGAAACTAAAAAATGCAAATCTTAACAGCAGGTAAACAAACAGTAAAAAGTTGAATTTTCAATGTTGAAGGAAGTTAAAGGTTACAAGAGATATGATAAAAATTACAACACGACAAAATGGTTGGATGGGACCCTTGCATATCTCGATACCTAGGTCACTGGCTCACATACATCAATAAAAAACACTTCCCTATGTTTCCACATCCTGAAAATTAGAGGCATGCAAACACATAACTCCATTCAGAATGTTCCTTCTGTTAATTTATTTTAAATATGTTCCTCCAAATTGAACAATTTGATCTATTTTTAATCATTTATTACAATTTAGCCTTTTTGGAAAATGTTTGGCTCAATCAGCCTTTTATTTTAGTCTTTTTTCATTACGCTGGAAAAGCATTTACCAAATTCTGAAAATTCTATGAGGAGATCTGATTTTTTTAAGCTATCTTGAGAACAATTTTAAAACCTAATTCAAATTGACTAAGTTCAAAATACCACAGCTCCTTAAGGACACTCCTCAAGTAGGTAAATTATTAAATTTATCGTAGGGAAAAAACTGTGAAATAGAAGGATATCTGTTTCATGGCCTGTTTAATTTGCCAAGATCAAATCACAGAGTATCTGATAGGGGAGGCAAATTTAGAGATAGGAGGCGAGGTACGTGTTGTTCAAATTCTCCAGGAAAGTACTTGCCAGGTTTTGTTTCAAAAAGATTGGTTTCAATTTATGTTCAGGGAGACATGATTTCTAAGTCTTCAGCCATTTTCAACATCAATATAATGAAAATAATTTTTGCATATAATTACCCTCATCTTCCTGCCTCTTGGACAAAGGTAAAGGTCAAGACAACGCAAGAAGCGCTCTTTGGTGTACCGGTCATAGGCTGGAACTTCCCTCAAGCTGTTATATTTCTTGGGCATGAAGTGCAGCTTCCTCTTCCATGGTGTTTCCTTCTGTTTTAACCATTGTTTTGTCTAGAAATTTACAAAACAGGATGCATTATATAAACAAGTATTATACAAGGCCCATAAAGTTACTACCAGGTTATGAAATCATAAATGATAAGAGACTACAGTGGAACCTTACTTAATGAGCACCTAAAATAGCAAGTAATTCGGAAAACCAATTAAATTTCTTTTTTAATGACTCGCTTGACAAGTAACTTTTCGCATAACAAGTGATGGGAAAGAGGGATTCCCAGAGTGATTACTTGCCTGATGCTCCAGTTTGTGGTTAACACTCATTCCGCTAGCATCTTAGTGTCACTTGTGACCACACAAAATGTGTTGAGCTTGTGTTTAGATGATTTGTGTGTATGCTCCAGTGATTTTTTGTTTAATGCAATAATAATTTGTGCATAGTTTAAAAATGTCCCCGAAGAAAAATCCACAAGAAGAGAGTCAGAGAATAAAAATAACAGTAGAAATGAAGATTAAAATCATTGAAAAGTGAGAATAATACATGAGCATGGATGATCTTACATGCATATAAAATCGGTGAAAGTCATTGATTTACACTATTCCTCGGGATAAGGAAAAGATTAAGGAGATCAATACTTTTAAGGCAGTGACAAAATTATCTAACCAAAGGTTATGTATCCTCAATGGTGCTGATTGGTTACTTCCCATATGGATAAACGACAAGCAATCGCAAGGTGATGCAATTACATCATTTGTGAGAAGGCAAAAATGATTTTTACTGACCTCGTTAAGAAGACGCAAGGTCTAAGACATATGTCAATGGCCAAAGAAGTATCTGAGGGTAGCTGTGGGTGGTTTGAGAAGTTATTAAGGGAGCATCCACAGCTTTGTAAGGCATGAAGCAGTAAGCTCCAACTGAGAGGCAGCAGAGAACTCCTTCATCAGTGACTTCAAGAAGCTCATAGATAGAGGGCTACCTTCCACAACAGGTTTTTAATTGTGATGTGATGGGTTTCTTCTGGAAAACGATCCCGGAACAAAACTACACAACATTTGAGGAGAATCCATTGCTCGGCCACAAGTCAAAGAAAGACTCGCACTGCTATTTTGTGCCAGCAGTAATTTAAAAATTAAATCAAGGCTTGTTCACAGCCCAAAAAAGCCCTGACCCTTTAAGAAGTCTAAATTCCATAAGAACAATCTAAATGTGATGTGGAAGTCATGGGAAACTATTGCATTCTATATTGAGAAGCATCACCATAAGGTAGCGGCTATGCACTTTATAAATTTATCTCATGAAAATGCTGAGTCAGATTTTCACACATTTTCATACACCATAATAGAGTGCAATAAGGGCATCCTGTGACACATGGGGATGTAATAAGAAAGCAGGATGGCCATACTTACTAGTTAAAATGTTAACAATATGCGTAGCCCACAAGAACTGAGAATCAATGCTGAATCCCAAAAATGTGACATTCTGCACATGTGGGATAGCCTTCATTTCAAACATTGAAGCTGTAGGTAGCTGAAGAGATAAACCTACGTTCCCTAAAACCATGCTGAAATTGTGAAAGGAGACTGGACTAAGCAAGAAATTAACTGAGAGTAGAAAGTCTTTTCAAATGTTTTTACTAAATTGGTTTAATAGAGAAATCGGTCAACAGGAGTTCATGTGATGGATATCATCATGGTTGTTAATAATCCTCATCAGTAGCATACCTCCCAAAATAGAAATGTCCTTGTAACTTAGGCCCATATCTACATAAACCATCACCACTTGAATACCAAAATAAAACCATTATATGTCCATTAAAACTCTTTATCTTTTTATTAAAACATTAGATAGGATATTAGATTCAAAGTAAGTAAAAATGAATGTAAAATACAATCATTCATAATCACCAAACTGAAACACCCAAACATCCCCATTTGTTTTTGAACTTCCCTCCGAACCACATTAATTAATTTACTTTTCCTGATTTCTGAGAGAACTAAACCTTTGTGTTCTCCAATGTGAAATAACACATGCTGATGTATATAGGATGTAGATGGCACTATCATTAATCAGCATCAGATTACTCAATATTAGGCAACATTAATTCCAGAAATAAGGAAGAGAAGATTAGTATATAAGAGGATTAAAAATTCAATCCTAAAGTGGATATTACCTTATAATGTCTGTTCATTTGTTATTTCCAAGGAAATTTTGATTGGATGATGATCCAGACACATTTTTCCATTAATTATAACACATTAAAATCTCATACCTCTCTTTCATCAAACAGGTACTCTGGTGGTGGATTGTAAGATTCAGCATGTCCAGGAAGTTGCCGTTTTGGTGCTGGAATGTGAGCATGGATTCTCCTAGTATATTCCTCTGCCTCATCATCAGCTGCACCCCACAGCATGAAAAATTTGGGGCCTTGTTTTCGCCGTTCCTCAAACTCTGCTTCTTCCTTGAAATAAAAGAAATAAAATAATACTTTGAATCAAAAGAAGAAATATTCATCTATTCTTATTTAGAACACAAAATTTCCTTACTCTTCTTATCATAAAATGAATGCTTATCAATCCGAGTACATAAATGCATATTAATGAACCTAAAATGCTCCTAATTAACCCATTTCCAATGCCCTATGCAATGGATGTTAGACCATTTTAATGGTCAACTTAAGCAATGCAATCAAAGTTTATCACTACAACACATACCTGCTCCTTTGTCTTCATCCACCCCATTTTTATAGCATGCACAATTCGAGAAACTTGTTCTTTCTCAGTCTTTGATGGCAGAAATGATCTCTTTTGTTCAGGAAACTTACGTATTGGTGTCTTCATGACAACTGAAGAAAACCACTCCACCCAAGGCTGAAAGACAAAGGAACTGCTCATGAATCATTACCTAAAAAATATACATGCCATGACTTTTTTCCAATAAAAGAAACCAACTTTATAATTAGAAACCAACTGTATAATATAACAATTATAATAGTTTATAATACTCACAGCATATTCATCAAATGATGAATCTGGTATCTTCCCTTTCTGTATCCGTTCTATAATTTCAAGATCATTTTCACCAAGAACTATATCTTGACCGGTCTGAGAATCTTTAACAGTGCGCCTGGAAATTAAAAAGTCATTTCAAAGGATAGAAATAATTTAAGTGATACAATAAACACAAGTACCTCAGTGATTCTTATTTCCAGACGATCCTCCTGGGTACACAGATAATAAGGTACAATATGGGACAAGTATTGATTATTATTTCCTGATTTTTCTGAAAAAATTGATCTCACAAACAAACCTTTCAATCATCCCAATCACACAGACATTATTTAACACATGAAAGGCACACTCAAGGGCTGGCTATAACAAAACCTGTAGAGGATTAATGATAAAGTACGTCAAATATTAGTCAATTTCAAGTTTTGAGGTGCTTTAAATTCAAATCATCATACTTTATCCCATTTTATTTTTTTTTCAAGTTCAATTTTTTAAAAAGAACAAATATGTCTACTTTGATCAGGGCAGAAAACAAGCAACCGTTTCATGTGTTCCAGTGTAGACAGCCTGGTATCTCAAAAATAAAACTTTTTTACTAACGCACCACAGTAAAATGATCTGTAGCCTGCAGCTACAAGTAAATGTGTACCTCATTAAGGGTGCAACTGTACCTACATATGGGCATTTATTTTTTTAATATGAGCATCCATTATAGGCCAATGTTCATATCCTCTAATAAACATGTCTTTAATTGTGGTATATTTTCATCATACACCACTAAAATTATTAAATTTGACGTCGATACAATCAATTATTTTTACTACCATAGAATATGGAGGGAGGTAAACACTTTTAACCTTCGCATAAGATAGAAGGTAATCAAATGTTTTGAGGTCGTGATGATGTCGGATTTCTTTATTAACGAACAGGTGCTGATTGGCCATTCCCGCAACACTTCTTTTGAAATCTTAACATACCACTTATCCTATCTCGTGGGCATACTTGTTACATACATGATGTAATACATATCATATTAGGGTTTGTTCCCTTAGGGACGAAAATACTTAGGGTTTGTGCTAACTTGGGTTAAAACCACTCTCCGGAATGAGAAATGGTTGCCGTGAAATTACCATGGATGTATAGTATAACGAAACAGATAATAGAGACATACGCAGAAACTGCTGTCGAGCAATGAATTGTCGAGACTTACCAGAAATCTGGATCCTCCATCTTACGTAGGAAATTATCCAGTTCATCACCACGTTTTGGGCGAAGAATTTTTTTGCCATCCCAATCGTAGCCAAGGTGTGAATATTCGTCATACCATTTCATAGGAATTTTACCTACAGTATTCCTCATATCCTAAATCAAAAGAAAAAAATCATAAAAGCTAATTACTTAACTTCTGATCGAGCATGAGTTGACCCCAACTGACGTACTGTATTAGAATTCACATTCCAGAATCAGATGAAAAAAAGTCCCTCACTGCTATTAAACATAAATCTATTTCATACACAAAAGCATACACCAGAAAATAAAATAAAATGATAAAAGGTTATTCATTTACCTCTTCATCGGAGGTATCACTTTCATATTCATTCACTTCGGGCGATTTCTTAGCAGAAGAAACTCCTTCAGCTTCCAATTGTTCCAGGTCAACTTTAACATTTTCTTTCGTATCAGCTGCAATTTCCTTCTTATTTTGTCTCCTCGGTTTATAATGTTCACTCAGCATGGGGCCACGTTTCTTCGACAACTGTGAAGAAATGTCTTTTGAGGCTTTTTCGCTACACGACACATCTTCCGTACTATGATCGCCGTTGTCACTGGAACTGGCTGACTCATTGTTATCAGATTCTCTATCCGGCACCCCTTCCTCACTATCGCTAGTTTCATCTTCATCGCATTCACTAGATTCATCTTCATCGCTAGTATCTTCAAAATTGGCACTATCACTTCCAACATCATCCAGCAGTTCTTCATTCCCTCCCTCGGAACTCTCGTCAACATCACTGGATGAGTAATCCTCGTCACTACTGTCATCTTCATTATTAATATTAGCTAATAAAGACGGAACCTAAAAACGAAAAATTCATAAGTGCCATCTCATTTTGGTCATTGATCTGTACAACAAAAATTGTATTTCCAAACAAACTTCTAATGTGCAAGAGCTTTCATAATACTATATCTACCTCAGCCTCTTTGCATTTCAAATCTTCGTTTAGCAAGGCAGATTCTTTTATAAGTACACCTCCAGAGACTCTTCTCTTCCGTTCTTTCCGTTTTGAAGACATAGCGACCACGCTTGTTGACAACGTGCTTTAAACAGATGACAAGCCATTTGCGTCATTACTAAAGGAATAAGTTGAGGCGAAGTACCGTATGGTGTCGCATGTGTGGCATCATTTATCGTGGGGTGGTAAAAGTTATTGTATTAAGAAAATATTAATGGGCTTCAGTAGGCGATATCATTCCACCTATTTATTCGAAACCCCTAACTGTAATTAATATGTTAGGTGACACTGGTATTATCTCATTTGGCAATGAATCCATTCATAATATTCTTTGCTAGTAAATGTAATTATAGAAGGTAAACATATTACCTGGATACTAACGTTAAAAATTAATGTTGTTGGTTGAAAGATTTGTCCAATTATGATATAATTAGCACTGAATTTGAAAATACTAACATTACAGTTTACCATGGACTGATCACAGTATGTTGTCAAGCATTCATCTTCTCTTTCTGAATTCAAACTTATTTTTATCAGAATGGTTATTTGTTTTGTTTGATGAAGTTGAATTGCCAACTAAAAATTCATGATAACTGTACCCCTGTGCAATTTCAGTCAACCTGTGGTAGAAAATTCTTGCATCTAAGACTAATTTTATGCTCTTCATTTACTAAATATGTACTTTTTTAAAATAGGTTTTTTTTACTGGTCTATGAATTTTTCTGGCTGATATCCTATCACATCAACTCTATGAACATGGTCAAATACACTGAAAACCTGCCACATGTATACTATGGTCAAATGTTGCTCTACTGCTAATAAGTTATTGTGAAGGTATTCAAACTGCTTTTTATCATCTTTATTTACTGTTTCGCCTCTACAACTATTCACTCATATACCTGAGTCTTGATTATCGAAAGGAATTTCTACCAAAAACACAATTCAAAATAGTGACGAATATCAGAAGTTTAATAAAAGATAGAAACCGATAATGAAGTTAACATCATCAGCAAATATTTTAACCCTTGGTGTTATAAAGAAGTTATTACCTGAAATCAAGAAGAGAATTGGCCCAAAGCTTAACCATTGAGATATGCCTCTTGATATTTTGAGGGGGGATATGACATGCATTTGTCATTTTTGTATTAGAAAGATTTCAACTACAAATACCCAATTTTTGAGGCATTTGTAGCTGTTGAGTATGACCCACTATTAACCATAAAGATGTTAAGCTCAACCATGCCAAATGCTGTGGTGAACTTCATAAATAAAGCAAGTACTTTCTAGAGGCTGCCCAGAGATTCAGAAATAAAATTTATGATGCTGAGGTGTGGTTTCCATAACTTTGCCTTAATGAAATATCTAATGGGAGTTAGTACATAAAATTCATCCAAGTTGGCAGATAATCTGTTGAAATAAATCAAAGGTTTTGAGGGTTGTGAAGTTGATCTAAAACTGCCTTTATTTTAGTAAATGGGAACAAATTGACCTTTTTTTGGCGAGGAAAAGTT